>PVKZ01001771.1:0-65000 GCA_004027375.1 Macroglossus sobrinus | reverse complement strand
TGGCTGTGTGACTTCAGACAAGATATTTAATCTCCCTGAGGCTCACTTTTATAATTGATAAAAGGAAAATGGCAACTCTCTACCTTAGAGAGTTGTTGTGAGGAAAAAATACGAGAATAATGTAAGACAATTAATACAGTGTTTGACTGTATTAAGTCTTCAATAAAAGTGGCTGTTGGTGAAGAAAAAAAACAACAAAACATATAAGAAAATAGACATAAGCAGTGTTAGACTTAAATAAAAAATGACCTGTGTATGTTGCTTAGGCCCTCAAAGGGAAGGTATACATAGAATAAGAACATACAACAAATAAAATGTGGACCTCTGTAGTTTTTCCATATTTTCTTTATAAATTTTGCTCTGTTTTCAGTTTTCTCTGTTGAGAATTCCCTGTATTAACCACCTGTGTTAGCCTGCCTCACACACAAAATTGTCAGGGACAAGAGGACATCTCTTTCGAATGACAAGAGAAACTCACCGAGTGACAAAGGTCTCCCTATGGAAAATGCAATCTTACAGTTCCCTGGGTTTTCTAGGTAATGTAGCTGTCACCAAGGATGTCCTTGTGCATGTGGGGGCAAATGTGTTATGTTGCCCATTTTGCTTATGCTACATAAATTTTACTCCACTGCAAGCTACAAGGAAAAAAAGATGACTTTTCCAAGGCAACACTACATAGACACTGGCAGGACTAATTTCAGGGGTCTAGAAAAGTTTTTAATCTTTCTCAGAATACTAATAGGCTCCCAAAAAGTCAGCCATACAGCCTTTAAAGACTACTGATGAAATGAAATTTCACTGATGAGTACATTCCAAAGGATGGACTGAGACCTGTTTTGTTTCTCCTATTTGAAGTGATTTTTAAATGAATAAACACATCAATGACCTATACATAATAAATTGGTGTCTGGACCTTGCTTGGAAGAGCTCTGGGTTAAAAATCCAAAGCATGTGTGCTCTGAGGGCAAAGATCTCAGAACGTTAATATACAGGCTTTTGGCTACATTTAGCAGAAAGTAATGACTATAGGAAGAGAAGCAAGAGTCCATGTTCCAGGCTTCTTAAGACACCATCTCAAACTTGCCCTACAAGTATGGTCTCCGTTATAGAAAAAGAGCCTGGGGAACCACCTCAAGGTCCAAGCAAGGAGCCCTGTCTGTTTGA
Source organism: Macroglossus sobrinus (assembly GCA_004027375.1). Lineage (NCBI taxonomy): Eukaryota > Metazoa > Chordata > Mammalia > Chiroptera > Pteropodidae > Macroglossus > Macroglossus sobrinus. The sequence goes on along the minus strand of PVKZ01001771.1, from coordinate 63,836 downwards.
ATCACAGGATGACAAAAGTGGAAGGGATTGTGGAAATGGTCTTTACTAACAATAAGCCCAATAGAGAATTCTCATCCTTAGCAATTCCGACAGGTGGCATCCAGTCTCTGTTTGATTATATCCAGAAAGTGAATATTCATTGCCACTTAGGGCAGATTGTTTCCACATCTGAACACTAAAAATTTTCTGGAAGTGTTTTTGAAACTTGAGCCAAAACTAGGCACTGAGCTATAATCCTAGCTTTCTAGGAAGCAAAGGTCTCCTTCAGCTTGGAAGTGCAGAAAAACACTAAGAAATTAAAATGATCAACTGTCCTAGCTGGACTGTCCTGGTTTTAGCACTAAAAGTCCTGTGTCTCAGGAAAATCTAGGTGAAATACACCATAAGGCTAAAAGAAATCACAGGCTTTGTAGTTATAAGCAACCTGAGTTAGAGCCCCAGCTTTGTCTTCTAACTTGTTGTGTAGTTTTGAGCAAATCATTTCTTCATTCTAAGCCTCCGTTTTCTTGCCTATAAAATGAGGATAATAATACTCATCTGACAGAATTTATGTAAAAATGAAAGAAGTCATAAATAAGAAGAGTTATATATGAAGAGCTTAGCAGAGTGCCTCGCATATAGTGAGTTTATAAATGCTAGCGAGTACAACTACAATGAATATACTTTGACTTATATTGACCAAAATTTTCCTCTCTTCCATTTCCAATTATATTTCTTCTATCCTTTGAAACACTGTGGAGAAAGTCTATTTCTTATCTATATGAAAACCTTTCAAATATTTGAAAGCTGCAGCATGCTTCATGCCATCCACTCCCTCCTCTCAACCCTGTACCATTCCAGTCTCCTCTTTTCCAGACTAAACATCTCGGTTCCTTTGACCATTGCTCATATGACATGGTTTCCAGAATGTTGACCCTCTTGTTAACCTTCTTTTAGATCTATCTCTCTTAAAGCACAGGCCAAGAACTGAGTATATTGCCCTGATATCTTCTCAGCACGAGGACACTTGGACAATTACTTTGTTTCTTCTGGATGCTCTATTTCCGTCACATGGATTTAGATCACATGAGCTTTTTGGCAGCCCTCACCTAGTTGGCTTATGTTAAGCTGACAATCAGCTAAAACCCTTGGGATTTTCTCTTATAAACTATTGAGCAATGTCTTTCTTGTTCTTGTTTCAGATAATTCTTTAAACACAAAAGCAAGAATCTAAATTTGTCTCTATTAATTTTATCATGTTAGTTTTAGCCTTTCCTTCTTAGTTGTTGAGATGTCTATGGCTTGTTAGCCTGTTTTTCTGTTTTGTGCCATCTTTAAACTTGATAAGAATGCTTTCAACTCATTGATTAAGAATATTGAACAATTTGGGACCAAAAACAGAAACATTTCAAAGTTCCATAAAAATTAAGTCTGGTTAATAACAACTGAATTAAATGCATTTGTTTAGTATTGTTCTAAGCCAGGGACTGAGTTAGATGCATTATAAACATCTTCTCATTTCACCATACATAAGTCTTCAAGGTGAATATGATTGCCCTCTTCTTACAAATCAGGAAATTGAAGCTCAGAAATGTCAAATGAGCTTTTTGGCAGTCCTCACCTAGTTGGCTTATGAGGAAATTAAAGCTCAGAAATGACAAATGTCTTCCTCAAAGTCAGACAGCTAGTAAGTATTGTAGCTGCATATTGCAATCAGTTTTGTCTGATAGCAAAATCAAAATTCTTTCTACAGTGCCATTCTGCCTTTTGAGGAGGAGTTGTTAAGACCATGAAAAAAATCTTAAGTCAAAGACTTATTCATAATCTCAAACTTACCTCCACCCTGCCTGCCTCCTACTTCCCTGGGGCCTTCATCACAGTGGCCCACAGTCACAACTTAGGGTATAAACTCTCTCTTTATACTACTCTTTTCATTGAGGCCCTGACCATCCTTATTCATCCTCACTTCTGCTGCCTTCTCCTCACTCTGTCTTTTAGTATTGCATTTTTCAAGAAACCCTCTTACATTCTTACTCTTTTCCTGGAACATACTTCCCCTGCCCCTGGCCATTGCAACCCCTGACATTAAACTAAAACCTAAGAAATCTCTCACAGAGATCCACCCATTCAACTAGTCATTCACTTAACCCATACCTGCTCAGCAAATAACCCTGCACTGGGCACTGTGCCAGGGATATGAATAGAACAATAAGGAGAAAAGATGTTGGGGATTACCTCATAAGTTATATAAATGTCTAACCACTATGTTGTACACCTGAAACTAAAATAATATTGCAAGTCAACTGTAACTGAAATTTTTTTAAATATTAAAACAAACAAAAACAAAAAGGTGATCCCTGCCCTCAAGTTTATAAGCAAAGGGAGGAACAGACATCAATTACACAAATGAGTACTTAGTTACAAATAAAAGTTCTGCAAAAGAGAAGGTCAGTGCTTTACGAGAAAATACAGTACAAGCACTGATTCTAGTCTGGACAATAAGGAAGGCCCTCTACTTTAAAAAGAATCTTTACTATATTTGTTGAGCATCTATTAGGTCTCAAATTGTAGAAGCATCTATTACATGACATAATCTATAGGTACACATATTAATAAAAATGAAAGGAAATTAACATTTATAGTACATGGTGACACCTGATATGTAAAAAATAAGCACAAGAGCATTCAAATAAGTACTAGAAATCTCAGAAATCTTCCTAGAAAGCACTCAGCCTCATTTTAATGGGTAAGAATTATTGAGTCAGAGAAAGGGTACATTTCAATCAAAGAGAAGAGCATATGCAAAGCTTTGGAGGAGATTATATCATAATAACACATTTGGAGGCAAGTTAGGAGTTCACTGTGGTAAAAGCAGAGAGTATTCAAGGGTAGGAATGACTTCAACCCATCTGTGTGTTACATTGATCAGCCAAACCTTAAAAGTAGAAAATCTTCCAGAATAGATGGTGCTTCAAAAAATACAATATTCAGCCATGAATAAATTATAATTAAAACATTTGTGCTAGAAAAAGCTATTTATGATTAAGTGAGAGAGATAGATGATGATGATGATGATGATGACGACAACAATGACGATGACAATGACGATGGTGTGTGGTGGGGGAGAGAAAGAGACAGACAGACAGATAGACAGACATGTAGCAGAGGAGGATTGGACGTTAAAACAAACTAGACTGTAAAATTATTTTATAAACAACCCACAGCAGTTTGACTAGGGATTTGTTTGCAGTTGTCTAAATCATAACATCACAAAACATAGCCAAAAAATGTAGCTATGACATTGCATAAACAAAAGGAAAATAAAGGACAGTGATCCCATTACTAATCATTCATCAGGCATGCATTTCATTAATTATACTAAGGTAAAATAGGTTTAAGTATCCGACTGATGAAAAGATTTTTTTTTTTTAGAAGTTGGAATGGAGTACAATTTGTCCTGGCAGTGTTGCCTACAGACAGTCGTTAATCAGAAAGGGAATTATTACTTCCTTATGGAATTCAGCTTCAGTTGTTTCCTACTTGAACTTACCTGGAAATCTTTAACATGAAGAGTCATGCTGTATCCATTCCTAATTGGAAAATTCAACCCATCCTTCAAGTGTATCTCCTGAAGGATGAGTTGAAGCCCACTCCTTCTTTTTATTCAGTCTGAATGTACCAACTGAGATTGAGTTTCTTTCCATTTCTTACATGCATGTTTCTGTCATTGTTAAGAATTATAGAAATTAGTTTTAAGGGAAGGGGTTGAGAGAATACATATGGGGTTGTTTAAACAAAACCACATCCTTAGCCCATTAACTGAACCAGATGATCTAGAAACTCAACTTTGAAAAGTTTACTGTATTTTGCACTAAGGTTTTTGTTTATTTTTGGTTTTTGAATACAATAACATTTGAGATTTGAGGAAGTGACCAGAGCTTCAAATGAAATAGTTGGCTATCTTTTTTTTTTTAATATCATGCACCATTGGATATTTTTTCTTCTGCTTTAAAGACTGCCATTAAGATTTTACTTCTTTTTTAAATTAAGAAGTTATATGATAAGGAATATAGATTATGGAGACATTATTGATCTTTTCCACCATACCAGGTTCACTACACAAGGGCTTGTTCCACTTGTTAGACCTAGAACTCATTATTTCAATGATTAGTAAGGTTACTTTGATATTAGACTTTTCACTTTCCCTCTGCCCTTAGCTCTGCCCTTCTAACATTGATGAGTAAAACACAAATATAGATGGCATGTTCAACAAATGTGTAGATGGTAAATATCCAAAAAGGACAGCAAATATTCTTGATAAAAGAATCAAGATTTATCAAGAGAATGAGAGGCTATGAACCTAGTCTAACAAATAAAACTTAGAACAGACAAGTACAAAATCATAAACATGAGTTCAAAAATTAACTGCAAGTTTAGTGGCAGTAAGTATGTAAGAGACAGGAATTTTAATTAGTAATAAATTCAGCATGTGTCAAAAGTGTGTTATAATTCAATTAAAAACCTAATGACTCTTTATGGAACTTTTATAAATAAATAATATGGAGAATTAGAAAGTGAATAACTCGGTACTGAAATCAATTCTGGGTACACGTATTAGAGTATGTCTGGGATATGTGTGGTAAAAATTCTGAATCAAAATTCCAAGAGAATGTGTTATTAGTTACCTAGTCAAAGGACTAGGTTACTAACCCAAAGACAAGACTTGGAGAAAAAATGGTAGCTATCTTCAAATAGTTAAAAAGGGATTTGACTTTCAACTTACTATGTTCAGACTCGTAGGAGAAGAAATGAGATTAATGAATGTGTTTTAGGAAGGCATATTTCAGCTCAACAGGAGAAAGAATTTTTTCTAGTCATTCAAATAGCAAAGATGATATCAGCTTCCTCCAAGTTTCCTACCCCTCACTGGTGATATTCAAGCCTGGGCTGGACAACTCAGTCAGGGAAAATCAGCCAACATCATAGTGAGGACTTCAGCATAACATGGATTATTGGACTGGATAGTTTATGATTCGGCCTATTTGGACAAGCTCTGCCATCACAAGGGGGCTCATCATGAACCCCACAAAGCACTAGATCTATTACAGCTTTCAGATATTATAGCCTCAAGTGTGGTAAGGCTGACAGGAAGCTAATATTTTAGTTGTTCTACATTGAATCTTAGCCAAAAGGTCAAAAAGCAATATATTTTAGCAGTGTGCAGTGGCCTGAGAGAGAGAAGTATCATTATTCTATTATGAAACCCTTCTCCCAACTGGGTGAGATCATCTTGATGTTTCCAAGAACAATGCCCAGACCCTATGGGGACTGTAGGGTGAAGTAATGCCATATTAGGCCTTTCATAAAAATGATGTGCTGAGAACAAACCCAATTCAGGATCCCTAAACAAAAATCCAAGGATCTTTTAGCCAGAGTAAAGAATACAAAAACCTGTAAAGACAGAAGCTTCAGAGATTAAACTAAATTGGTAACTTGTTTACCTAAAAAGTTGTCATAGTATGTATCTTTAATAATTGGATTCCCATTATGATATATTCAGTAAAAAAAAAAAAACAGCTTGCTTCACTTCTAATATAGGATGGGATGGGGAACACAGTAAAACCTAGAGTCCTTGTTTTTTCAGGTTTTGTTTGTGGGTATTTTTCTAATTCTGTGAACATACCTTTTTTCCTGATAAAATTCTGTCTCAGATACTCAACATCATGACCACTTCAAAACTGTAGAACTAACAGTCAGAAACATAAAAACATATCTTCCTCAAACCATGAGAGGAATAACTAGAAGGAAAGGAAAAATTCAGGGTCTCTTCTGCCAAGATGTGAGAGGTGGGGCTATTACTTGACTCATTTAAGAGCTTTCTTACAGTTAAATGTACCCAAGGATAAAATGTGGGGCCTCAGAGTGCTCAAACATGTATTAACCTAGCTAGCACAAAAAGAAGGTGGCTGAAGTCAAGGACAAAGAAATATAATGAGTATCTTGGTCCCAAATTCCCTAGAGATATCTTCAGAAGCCCAAAAAGCCATTATAACATTTCAATCAACTGGGAATGCTAAAGAAGCAGGGGATTTGTGTTAATTTTCAATGGTATAATTATTGCCATTAATAATTTGTTTTTCAATGCTAAAGATATAAAACACATATAGGAAGAGGTGATTCATAGCTGAATGGGTGGTAGTGGACTTATATAGGCAAAGAAAAGGAGGCCTGCTCTTGCTTGCTTCGAATCTTCACTACTTTGAGTAAAATTTATTTTGAAGGAAGTTTCCTCAGATATACTGGTGGTTTGAATTTGCATTACATTGCAAGAGGGGGACTTCAAAGAATGTGAAAAAGAGAACAACTTTATCACTTTTTCTCACTGCCCATTTGAACCCATTCTGTGAGAATGATTCTCTCCTTTTCTGCTCTGTAGATGAATCCAGAGAAGTCTATTTACTTTTCTAGTCCCTCTCAGATAACATAAACAGGGAGAAAAAGTCTTACCTCACCTTTATACACAAAACCAACCAATTTTAATGACTTGAATACCCTGTTCTGACAGGGTGGATAAACATGGCAAAGTGAGAGAAATCATTAGTCCCCTTGAAACAACAATAAGCTAAATATCTAAAACTCAACAACAACAACAAAAAACACCCAAACTGCACACTAGCATGTCTGAGAATGGGATCTGCACATACGAGCTACTACAAGTCAGGATCCTGGATGTTGGGTGGTCAAATGGGAGAAATAAAGAAGCAGCCTCTCTCAGCCTCTGGAGCTCTCTGTATGAAGAAAGAGAGAGGGAAAGGTGCATCGAGTTTCCTGAACAGCCCATTTTGGGAGACTTGTGAGTTCCATGCAGCTGGTGACAAGGTCCAGTCATCAGGGCAGAAAGCAGAGAAGCAGGATGGCAGAGAACAACAGTTAATTTTTACCAGCCCCAATTGCAAAACTGAGGCTGAACCTCCACTCCCAACTCCAAATCCAGATATCCACCTCCCCCATACCCTCCAAGACCGAACAACTCACAGTCCTAGGGGAATCTGAGCAAATGTGGCCGAGACTGTGGCTGATACTGACAAGAACTAAAACTGAGAGTAGCAAGCATGATTAAATATCTACAAGAAAATATAAAGGTATTATTAAGGCTTTAGATAAAGCAGGGATCCAAAAGGCATAAATGCCACCTACTGGAAACCAAAACAAAAGCACCTTCTTTGCAACAGGCTAATGAGAGATCTTTATATAATAAATCTTTCCAGAAAAAAAAAGCTGAAAGCTAGGTGGAGAAATGGTCCATTGAACACCATGAACAATCAAGATGACAAGGCATCTCAGAAAGAAAGAGAAATATCTTCAGAAAATAAGCTTACAGACATAGAAATATGTGACTTAAATGACAGAGAATTCAGGATGGTACTTCTAAGAAAACTCAGTGAGTTCTGAAACTAGTCATATCAACAATTTCAGGAATTGAAGAAACAACTAGATGAGCAGAGCAAGGAGATTGAAACCCTCAAAAAGAATAGAATAGCTCTTCTGGAGATAAACACACACACACACAAACACACACACACACAAACAAACATGCACACACACACACACACACACACACACATACACACACATACACTGCAAGAGTTGAAAAATGAAATAGCGAGTTTGGGAAATAGAGTCATCCAAATGGAGGAAAGGATCAGTAACATCGAAAACAGAAATCTAGAAATAAATTAGAAGGAAGAGGAGAGAATGAAAAATAATAAAAAAAGAACTACAAGAACTAAGTGATACAATCAGGAGGGGAAACATAAGAATAATGGGCATTATCAAAGCCGAGGAAAAGGAGCAGGGACTAGAAAGCATTTTCAGACAAATAGTGGATGAGAATTTCTCCAATCTAAGGAATGAGTTGGAGCTTAGAATTCAAGAAGCAGACAGAACTTCCAATTATCTCAACCCAAAAAGACACATTGTATTAAAATTATCAAAAATCAATGACACAGAATTCTCAGGGCAGCCAGAAAGAAGAAAACAGTAACTTATAAAGGAAAACCCATTAGGTTATCATCGGACTTCTCAGTGCAAACTGTACAAGCCAGAAAGGAATGGAATCAAATATTTAAACTATTAAGTGAAAGGAACTACCAGCCTAGAATAATATATCCAGCTAAGCTCTCCTTTAGAAATGAAGGAGAAATTAAAACCTTTCCAGACATACAAAACTTGAAGGAATTCTCTACTATGAGGCCTGCACTACAGGAAATACTGAAAAGGGTCAGCTCCCCTAAAATAAAATGACAAAAAAAAGACACATAATTAGGAATAAGGTGACTAGCAGACTGATAGAAGCAGAGGAGTGCAACCTTTCCTAAGAACAGGGCATTATAACCTTAAATAATAAGAAGAGAATTGCTACAGCATGATAGTAATGAAAGTTCAGCATACATAAGGACAAATTGAGATAACAATGACTGAAAAGGGGAGGATTCAAAGATCCAAATTCACAAAGGGAAATGGAGGTAAGGCACCTGCAGAAGAAAATGGACAACTGTATATGTATATATACTTTTCATATTCGTAATGATAACCACACACAGAAGATTCAGAACTGAAGTATATGTGGAGATTAAACACATGCCACTGAGGAATAATTGGGTCAAGGAAGAAATAAAAAGAGATCAAGAGATACATAGAAATGAATGATAATGACAGTACAGCATAGCAACTTTTGGGACATGGCAAAAGCAATCATAAGAGGAAAGTTAGTATCATTACAGGCCTATCTCCAAAAACAAGAGCCCAGACAAACAACCTAATGTTTCATCATATAAAACTAGAAAAGAAAAAACAAATGAAACCAAAGTCAGCAGAAGGAAAGAAATAAATGAAATTAAAAAAAAAAACAATAGAAAAAAATAAATGCAACAAAGAGCTGGTTTTTTGTCTACAGCCATGCCACCCTGTACACATCTGATCTTGTCTGATCTCAGAAGCTAATCAGGGCGAGGCCTGGTTATTTCTTGGATTGGAGACCACCTAGGAAGACTGGGTGCTATAGGCATAAAATAAATAAAATAAAATAATATAATATAATAAAATAAAATAAAATAAAATTGTAAAATAAAACAGAGCCGGTTCTTTGAGAAGGTTAATAAAATTGACAAATGAAACCTCTGGCTAGACTCACTAAAAAATAAAAAGAGAGAAAAGACACAAATAAAATTAGGGATGAAAGAGGAGAAATTATGACTGACATCACAGAAATACAAAGGATCATACAAGAATACTATGAAAAATTATATAACACCAATAACCTAGAAGAAATGGACTAGTACTTAGAAAAATACAATCTTCCTAGACTGAATTAAGAAGAACTGGAAACTCTAAATAGACTGATCAGCAGTATGGAAATTAAAACAATCATCAAAAACCTACCAAAAAGGAAAAGTCCAGGACCAGATGTCTTCACCAGTGAATTCTACCAAACATTCAAAGAAGATTTAATACCTATTCTCCTGAAACTCTGCCAAAAAAATTTAAGAGGAGGCAATACTTCCCAACTCATTTTATGAGGCCAATATTACTCTGATACCAAAACCTGGTAAAAAAAAAAAATAAATAAATAACACACAAAAAAGAAAACTACAGACCAATATCTCTCATGAACACAGATGCAGAAATCCTTAATATGATATTAGTGAACTGAATACAATGACATGTTAAAAACATTATACACTATGATCAAGTAGGCTTCATCCCAGAGGCACAGGAATGTTTCAACATATGCAAATTGATTAATGTGATATACCACATAAACAAATTAAAAAATAAGAATCATATGATCATATAGATAGATGCAGTAAAAAAGTCTTCAACAAGATACAACAGCCATTTATGAACAAAACACTTAACAAATTCAGTATAGAAGGAAAGTATCTTAACATAAGAGAGGCCATATATGACAAACCCTCAACCAACATTATACTTAATGGTGAAAAACTAAAAACTTCCCTCTAAGATCAAGAACAAGGCAAGGCTGTCCATGATCGCCACTGCTATTTAATATAATATTGGAGGTCCTAGCAAGTGCAATCAGGGAGGAGAAAGATATAAAAGGCATCCAAATAGGAAATGAAGAAATCAATTGTCACTATTTGCAGATGGCTTGATTCTCTATAGAGAAAACCCTAAAGACTCCACAAGAACACTACTAGAAACAATAAGCAAATACAGTAAAGTCTCTGGATACAAAATCAATATTCAAAAATCCATAGGGTTCCTATACTCTAATAATGAAGTGTCAGAAAAAGAAGTAGAAAAAATAATTCCTTTTGTAATTGCAACAAAAAGAATAGAATATCTAGGAATAAATTCAACAAAACATGTGAAGGACCCATATAATGAAAACTACAAGACTGAACAAAAAATCATCAAATTTGTAGGAAAGCACAAAAGACTCCAAACTGCCAAAGCCAACCCAAGACAAAAATAAATGAGACTGGAGGCATCACTCTGCCTAATTTTAAATTGTACTACAAAGAGATAGTAATCAAAATGGCATGGTATTGGCAGAAAAACAGACACATGAACCAGTGAAACAGAATTGAGAGTCAAGAAGTAAATCCATATTTATGTAGGCAAATAATTTTTTACAAAAAAAGCCAAAAACATACAGTGGAGAAAGGAAAGCCTCTTCAATAAATGGTGCTGGGAAAACTGGAAAGCCACCTACAAAAGAATGAAACTAGACTGTTGTCTATCACCACACACCAAAATTAACTCAAAATGGATTAAGGATCTGAATATAAGACCTGAAACAATAAAATGTATAGAAGAAAACACAGGAACTAAATCCAAGGACCTTGGACTTAAAGAGGATTTTATGAATTTGACCTCAAAAGCAAGAGAAGTAAAAGCTAAAATAAATGAATGGGACTACATCAAACTAAAAAGCTTCTGCTTAGCAAAAGAAATTGTCAACAAGATAAATAGACAACTATTTGAATGGGAAAATATATCTGCGAGCAATGCCTCCCATAAGGCCTAATATCCAAAATATACAAAGAATTCATACAACTCAATAACAACAACAAAAAAAATGATCTAATCAAAAAATGGACCCAAACAGACTTCTCCCTAGAGGACATAGAAATGGCCAATAAATATTTGAAAAGATGGTCAACATCACTAGCTATTGGGGAAATGCAAATCAAAACTACAGTGAGATACCATCTCACACCTGTTAGAATAGCTATAATCAACAGGACAAATGTTGATTATAGTAATAACAAATGTTGGAGAAGATGCAGAGAAAAAGTTAGCAGTGCCATCCAGGAGATGTGGATAGGATTGGGAAGGACCCACAGGATATGTCCGCTATGTTCCAGAATGTCACACCAGGCTGCCCTTGCAGGGTTTCCACAATGCTGGAAACAATTCCAAGTTAACATCAGTTAAAACCCATCAGTCATTCTAGAAGTTGCCACTATTCACACTATTTTCAACTTGATCACTTTTATGTGACTGCTTCATCTACATACAAAGGATCCGGAAACCAATAGTCCACAGAATCCACCCATAAATCAATACTGGACCCAAAAGTTTTTATAACCTCATATCGTGTTTTCTTTTCTCACTCTTCTAAGTCCCATAGAGCCCATCCTAAGACTGAGAACAAGAAGCTCAAGTCTAATGAAAAATTTACAAATAATTACACCTATTTTCCAGAGGCCTTCATGTTCTTCTGACTCTGTCGAGGATCAAATATAGAGTAAGTGGTTTCTTTTTCCCTCATAGTCCTTGAAAAAAATATGTATTTTCCAGACAGTTATCCAATCCAGCCAATTAATTTAATTTTTTGCATCGACGTGAAATAAAAAGGTTATTAGTACACAAAAATCATGTGTAGCTGTGGGATTTATGGGGAGCCAGCATCTGTTTGTTTTTTCATCTGCAGTCTTGATTTTAGATGTTTTTCACTGGATGGGGATTAAAAGCATGGAGTCTAAACACACACTGTCTGGGTTTGAATCCTCATTATCCCAGTAACTGTATACTTACTTCTCTGAACCTCAGTTTCCTCATCTATAAAATGAAAATTAAAATGACAACATAGGACTGTTGAGGATTAAATGAATCAATATTTGCAAAGCATGTAGAATAGTGCTGACACATAACAAATGCTACAAAATTATATCTTACTACCCATTTTGTCCTAGCTGGTTTTCTCTTAATATTTCTCCTTATCACCTCACTTTTACTCTTAAGCTTAACTTGAAGCTTACATCAAAACAAAATGTTATTGTTGTATCTCTCTTTAGGTAGAGGCTTCATGATTGCATTAAACCTTGTACTGTTGTAACTTTCTAAGATATTGAGATGGCTGTACTGTTGTTACTTTCTAAAATATTGAGATGACTATGTTCAGAAATAGCACAGAGATAAACTACCAGGATCTGAATGCAACCTACCTGTCAGGGAGCTAATGAGAGCTGCAAAACCCAGGCCATAACCATGTCTCAATGGGTGAAAAAATTTTCTCCTCATTTCCCATTGGAGGAGCGCAGGGACTTCTCCCACTGATTAAGGTGCAGAATAATGACATTTTGTAGCTGGCCCCAGGATTATTACATCTGAAAATATAATTTTAGCCCCATGGCTAAAAAAATTTAATTTGCACTACATTCTATACCATGTTTTCATTGTGCAGACAGTGTTTAAATTAAACCAATATAATCAATAATTATTCCTGAAGGACATAATAATGATGGCTTGCATTTATACATTTTATTCTTTGCCAAAATATTTCTAGACTATTATCTCATTTGTTCCAGAATAAGTATTATCCCCATTTATAGTAAAGAAGTTGAAGCCCAAAGAGTCTAATTTGCCCTAAGTCACATAGCTCATAGTGGACCTGCCTTTCAATACAGGCCGTTGAATGTAGTGTTCTTTTTACTATGACTTGATGCTGAGCACTGAGAAAAAAGTAAAAAAGTGTAACAGAGAATCTCTACATTTGAGAAACTCACAGTCTAATTGGAAAACAAAATTAAAAAATAACGATACAATAAAACAAGACAGAATTTTACAATGCATGGTTTAAAAATGTATTTATGAGTGGGACTATAAAACTCATAGCAAATTTCTGCATATAACTATTACCAGTGGAGCACTTTTACTTGCACCTTCCCTTTTGTTTTCTGAAAGGGCCGCATGTCCCATATTCCTACTGGATGAAAGCCTGAAAAAAACAGGAAAATCTGACCTGTCACCTTATATATATGGGAATAGAGATTAGTAAGTATTTACATAGTTTACTAAATATTTTAGTAAATATGCTGAATGTATTAATATACCAAATGTATTAGTGAGCATTTATATAGGTTACTAAATGTTATAAATAAATATTACATATTGTGACAATTGTTGTAAAGGAAATTGAATGGTATATATGCTTTCCTAGAGACTAACAATGGAGAATTGTAATTTAGAATGCATTCCTTTTTCTTCTGACCTTTACATAGTTGGTGTCTGCCCATCATATAGATGACAACTTAAATGTCACCTCCTCAGAAGGGCCTGTCTAAATTATGATTCCCACTGTTATTTTCCAACAAAGCATTGTATTCATCCTGAACAAACAGTTTTTAAAAAAGGGACTGTGGGTATAAATGTCATAAGGGGGTTTAAAGCTTGTGTTGACAGAACATAGAGATGACCCTTATGACTGAAGGATGGGAAAAAATGACACAAGATGAGATTTGGAAAGGTTAGCAGGGGCTAGACCTCATATAGGCCTTGTGGGCCATGGTTAGGAGTTTGTATTTTATTTTATGAGTAATAAAAATCAATGAAGAGTTGATATGTAAGCAAAATGATCCAATTTACATTTTTTAAAATTATTCTCATTTATATATGGAAAAATTTTCTACTCATAAAATGTCTTCTATAATCACAAGTTACTGACAAACTATATTTACTACTTTATTCTGCCAACAAACTTTAAAATCTGAAGGAAATAGATGCTGTTCTATCAAAATCTAAATTCCCAAAATAGACTCAATGGTAAGTAGAATACCTAAACAATCCAATATCAATAGAATTTGAAAAATATATACTAAATCTCTACCACTAAAAATAGCACCAGATTCAGGAGATTTGCAAGTAAGTTATCTCTAAATTCAGTGACAATGTCTCTTCCATGTTATTCTATTTCAGAGTATGGAGGAAAGAAAACACAGAAAGCTTTCTAACTCTTCTTACAATTCTATCATAATACTTATGACAAAACTTGATAAAAATATTTTAATAAGGAAAACTAGAACACTTGCAATTTATAAAAATTAAAATCTGAAACCAGATATTAAGTCAAATCTAGTAATGTGTTGAAATACTTATATTCTATGAAAAAGTAAAGTTTATTCCAGAAAAGTAAGATGTCTCAATTTTAAGAAACATATCAGTACAATTTATTACGTTGAAAAAAATTTTAAATATATGTTATCACATGAACATATGCCAAAAAACAAAAATGAGATACTGGAAGAGAGATTCCTGAGCTTAAAATAAAAACTCTAAAAAATAAGAATAGTTTCAAAACATGACAAATATATTGAATAAATCAATAAATATTGAGGGAAAAGACAAAAATAATTATTTGCAGAAGATTTGGCACATGCCTGGAAAATACAAAAGATTCAACTGAAAAGCTATTGTCCCTAATTGGAAAATTTAGTAAGTTAGCTAGATATAAGATAAATATATTAAAAATTAATTATTTCTATATTAGCAGAGATCAGTTCAAAAAGAAAATGGAGTGTTGGGGGACAGTATTAGAACTTATTTAATATAATGACAAAACCTAGAAATACATTTAACGTTAAAGATATGACCTATTTAAAATATATAATAAGTGAAGAAAAAAATATAATCCTGAGATGTGAAGGTAGAAAGAATAGCATTAAGAAATTAGTCATTCTCAAATGCAGAAATTTAATGTAGTAATAATTAGAGTCCTAAAATATGATTTTGGTTTTTTAGGATGAGATAGAGGTTGGAACTAGATAAAATAATTCTCAAATTTATCAGAAAAAATAAATACACAATTTTCTTAAAAATTTTTGAAAAAGAATATTGATGAAGGGATTAAGTTGCCAAATATTAAATCTACCATAATGCTATGTAAACAAATAATTATGGTCCTAGCACAGCACAGGAAAGTACTGGTATATCTCATTTTATTGCACTTTACTTTATGCTCTTCTCAGATATTTCTTTTTTACAAACTGAAGGTTTGTGGCAACCTTGTGTCAAGCAAATCTATCGGCTCCATTTTTTCAACAGCATCTGTTTCTGTGTCACATTTTGGTAATTCAGTATGTTAAACTTTTTCATCATTATTATATTTTTTATGGTGATCTGTGACCAGTGATTTTTGAAGTTGCTATTTTAATTGTTTTGGGACACCATAAACCACGATCATATAAGACTGTTCCACAAACTGGCAGTTTCCCGATCTCTCTACCTCTTCTCAGGCCTCCCTATTCCCTAAGATACAATGATGTTGAAATTAGGCCAATTAATAACCTTACAATGGCCTCTAAGCATTCAAGTGAAAGGAAGAGTCAACTGATGGGGCAAACTTCATGTCTTATTTTAAGAAATTATCACACTACTTCATCCTAAGCAACCACCACCCTAATCAATCAGTGCTATCAATATCAAAATAAGATCCTCCACCAGCAAAAAGATTATGACTCACCAAAGGCTCAGGTGATGGTTAGCAAATTTTAGCAGTAGGGTCTTTTTAAATTAAAGTATATACACTTTTTAGACATAATGCTATTGTACACCTAAAAGAGAACAGTATAGTGTAAATAAATTTTTTTATGTGTACTGAAAAACAAAAAAATTCATGTGACTCACTTTATTTTGATGTTCACTTTATTGTGGTCATCTAGAACCAAACCCAAAATATCTCTAAGATATGCCTGTACATCAATGGAATGGAAAACAGGACAAATTGGAGTATATTTAAAAATTTAGCATTTAACAAAAACAGCACTTTGATTCAGTGGGAAAATATGGATTCTTTAAAAAAGTTGGAGTGAGAACTAGTGGCTACCATGTAGAAGAAAATAATGTTAAATCCTAAAGTATATGTCACATATAAGGAAGTAAATGAGAAAAAAACTATCTATTTTAAATAGTAAAATATTTTTATAACCTCGAGATGTAGATCTTCCTAAACAAGAAACTCAGATGCCATAAAAAGGAAAAAGAGAATACTGATCATATACAAATCAGAAGTTTCCCTATAGAAAATGAAACCATAAACAATGTAAAAACACTGTAAAAGAGTGAGACAAAGAGTTAATATTTCTAATATAATCCATCCATTTCTGGAATATTAGCTAACTGGAGAGGAAAACAATTGTTTCATGTTTTATGTTTTCTAAGTGTTGTTGAGATTATTCAGTAGTTTCCAAATAAAACTAAGAATAATTGCATTGGAGGTAGACATGTGTTGAATTAAGGAATCAAAGGGAACTGAGAAAGTAGAAGAAAGTGGTGGCAGGAAATAGTGAAAGTAGGGAGAGATATTTCTTAAGTTGCAGACATTTTTACATCTAGAGGAAAAAGAACCAGTAGAAGAAAGAAATGAACAATACAAAACAGAGGGTGAGGAATTTTACCTCAAAATAATAGAGAGCCCTCCTCCTATGAGACTATGAGAATAGATACAATCTGCCATAGAAAATTTTTAAGGCAGACAGGAAGATAATGCCTTTCTGATGATGGTTTCTATTTTCTCTTTGAAGAGGGAAAGACTATGAACACACTGCTGGCTGAGAATGAGAAGAATGAAAGGGATAGAATTCCTAAAGAAAGTAATACGTTTTAAAATAGCTGCTGTGGGGAAAAAGAAAACAAACTGACTAAAGAAAAGTAAGAAATTTTCCAAGCTATGTGGAAGGCCTGGCTGAAGTTTGTATTAATGCCAATCTGGTTAGTCATATCGTTTTCTCTATATAGTATTCTTAAGACATGGAGCAGAACACCAACACTGGAAGAAGGATGCACCTAGAGTGAAAGATAGATTGGGTAAATGTGATGAACATGCAAAGAATGAAAGGAATTGAGTATGTTATTAGGATTATCAGTGAAATCCAGGCCTGGTGGGGAAAGAATGAAGACAGAAGGACCATATAAATCAAACAGTGGCTCCGGGAGGTGGAAAAAAAAAAACATGGTGTATATGATAGAGCTTCTATTTATCCCTCTGGCAACCAAATCAAAGTTGTGACAGACACAAGGAGCAAACAGCAAGGAAAAATTGCCTGAGGTCTAGATGAACAAGCTATATAATTCGAGAGAATCTAAGAAATCACCCTGCAACAGCAGAAGGTAGGACGGGGTGAGGACATGAGGGTGCCTGGTCCTCAGCAGCTGAGTGGGACAGAGGCTGCAGCAGCTGCAGACACCTATTAAAGGGCCATGTCTGAGAGTGGATTTTTGCAGTGATGGACCTGCTTGCTCTGAGCACCAGTGCTGGTTTGCATGTGCAGGAAGCACCAGAGACTTGCAAGGGGACACTGAGTTGTTGGAGTGAGGGCCAAGGCATGACTTGCTCTGTATAGAAGTGCCAGCAGTATCCATTGTTCCTCGGTTGAGCTCTCCCCTCTCCAAGGGCATGGACTCAGCACCACCATAGCACAGACATCATCAAATTGGATAATACAGTTTGCTCCAACTAAAAGATTCCCTGAAACTCCACCTTCCCCAACTCACGGCCTTACCCAAGCCACATATCCTCCCCAAATCAGGTGCTCCTTGCTGTGACTCATGCTGGAAGAAGCAGCTGGCCTTGGTTTATGGTATGGCCTTTTGAGGCAACTGTAAGCACAACATCTTGCTGAATCTTAACTGGTGGCCCCAGATGGGGCACAGGCTTGGGCTAAATCTGACTTGCAGCTGAATCCCTCTCCGGACTGTGCCACTGGACAACTACTACACAAAACTGCACTATTAAGACAAGGAGACTTAGGAGCTTTGTTTAGTACATAGAAACAGACACAGAAAGGCAGCCAAAATATGAAGACAAATAAGAAGAAACCATATAAAGGAACAGAACATTGATACAGATATAATATAGTCAAGCAATCTAACAAATGCAGAGTTCAAAACACTAGTTATAAAGATACTCAATTAACTTATGGGAAGTGTAGATAAATTCAGTAAGAATTTCAACAAAGGAATAAAAAACATAAAACTGTAAATGGAAATTATAAAAGAGAACCAGTCAGAAATGAGGAACACATTATCTCAGATGAGAAGTATATTAAATGGAATAAACAAAGTGAATAAAGAAGAGGATCAAATGACCTATACAGAGGATGAGAAAGCCAAAGACACTCAATTAAAATGGAAAGAAAAAAAAGCCAAGACTTTAAAAATAATTTAAGAAGCCTATGGGACACTATTAAAGGTAAAATTATTCATGTTATAGAAGTATCAGAAGGAAAACAAAACATTGAAGAGCTATTTGAAAAAATAATGATGGAAAACTTTCCTTATCTGGTGGAGGAAATAGACATAAAACCCCAGGAAGCTCAGAGAGTCCCAGGAAAGAGGAACCCAAAGAGATTCACATCAAAACACATCATAATCAAAAGCCAAAGGTTAAATACAAAGAGAGAATTTTAAAAGCAGCAAGAGAAAAGCAGATAGTTACCTACAAGGGTGCACCCACAAGACTGGCAGCCCATTTCTCAAAAGAAACTATGCAGGACAGAAGGGCTTGGCACAAAATATTTGACAGGATTACAACCAAGAATACTTTATCCAGCAAAGCTATCGTGTAGAGTAGGACAGATAAAGAGCTTTCAAGACAAAAATAAGCTGAAGGAATTTATTACCACCAAACCAGTATTACAGGAAATGTTGAAAGGACTTCTTTAAGAAGAAAAAACATGTATCAAAAAAACAGGAATAAAGAATACTAATAACTACATTCCTATCAACAAGTCCCTCAAATGGAAAAGAATTAAGTGCTCCAACCAAAAAATAGAATGGCTGAATAGATAAGAAAACAAGACCTACAAGAGACTCACTTTAGATTAAAAGATGCATAGACTAAAAGAAAGGGAATGAAAAAAGATATTTCCTTGATGGACCTGGAGGGTATACTATGCTGAATGTAACGAGTAGGGTAAAGACAAATATTACATGATTTCACATACATATAGAATCTAAAGAACAAAATTAACAATGACAACAACAAAAGAGGAAATACATTTATAGATATAGAGAATATTTAGAGGGATACTAGATGGGAGAGGGGTTGGGGTAAAAAAAGGCAAAGGGATTAAGAAGTACAAATGGATAGTTGCAGAATAGACATGGTGATGTAGAGTGTAGCATGGGGAAGATGGTTAACAATGTTGTAATAAATATGTAAGAGGGAAGAGGGGTACTAGATTTAGTGGGGTGATCTCTTTGCAAGTTATGTGGATCTCTGATCACTATGTGATACAACTAAAACTGGTATATTAAAACTGATATGCCAACTATAAGTGAAAAAATCCTCATTGAATTATACAATGTAATACAAGCAACTAATTGTCTATTAAATTGCAATAAAGACAGAAAAATAAAACAGTAACTTCCAAAATTTATTTTGTATAGAAATCATCTTCAGAGGAATTCAAGGAACATTCTCTAAAAAATGCTAATGTAGAAGAATAGAGGTGCACAGAAGAAAAGACTTGAAATTTCAAAGAGTAAAAAATGTGGTAGAAGTCTTGAAGTAAACTAGGCACAGGTGTGGCTTAGACCTTGACATGTTTTCAGCAGAGGAAGGGAGTTGGAGATTTTTCAAATGCTGCTGCCGTACACTAGATATCCTTCTCTGCCTTAATTTCTCCCTTTAAAAAAATTAAGATGCTATTTTTTTCCTTGTATTTATTTAGTTAAGAGTTAAGTGTTACTACTAAAGAGTTTGAGACTTCTAAGCCTACAAAAGAATGTTGAGTCACTTGAGCCTAAGAAAAGATTCGATAATATACCCAGGAGACGTTATAACCTATCAGTTTTTATCATTGGAGAACAGTTAGGATTTTGTTTGTTGTGGTTTTGCTTTTCTGAAATATGATTAATTAATAGGGGATTGTCAACTTGATGGATGCCCAGATAGCTAGGTAAACTATTATTTCTGGGTGTGTCTGAGGGTGTTTTTGGAAGAAATTAGCATTTGAAAGGGTAGACTGAGTAAAGAAGATGCATTCGCCAATGCAAGTGGGCATCAGCCAATCCATTGGGGGTATGAATAGCACAAAAGATGGAGAAAGGACAAATTTGCTCTCTGCTTGAGCTAGAAAAGCCATTTTCTCCTGGTTCTTGGGTCTTCTGACTCAGACTGAATTACCTATCAGCTTTCTTGTTCTCCAGTTTGCATTGAGTAGATTGTGGAGCTTCTGGGCCGTCATAATCCTGTGAGCCAATTTCTGTAATCCCCTTTTACATTGGTTGTGGAATGTGATGTTCCTTTGCAGAAATTCCAGCGCCAGCATTGTTCCCTCAGGCCAGCAATTCCCAGGCTTTGATATTTTAGTTTAGTGGCGACTGTTATATTTGTTTTCTTAGTGAGAAAATCTAAGCATTTGGGGACTGGTTCAAGGTTACATGATGAGGGCATGGACCCCATCCTTGAATTCACTAACAAACTTGAACCATAATTCAGGAGCAATGGTTGAGCCAGGAGACAAGATGAGGCCAAATTCATGGCTTTACCATTCAGAAAACTTGCCAAACACACTTCAACCTTTCAACAATAACCCAGTTTTCTTTTTTCTTAACCCAGAATTATAAGCAGCTTTTTTTTCTTGCTTAAAGTATTATCCTACATGATCATAGGCACTGGGATTGTCAGTCACAATATCTTACTAGTTCATCTGCATTTTGTCTATCAGTCCAAGACTTTTCTTTTCATTTTTTTAACCCACTGAGGAAATATGAGCCAGTTAACATCACCATGGATCACCCCAAGTGATCCATGGATCACTCCAGAATTCTGTTTGAGGCAATCCTAGCATCACCAGTCTTTCTTCAGAGTTGTTTCCTGAAAGCTTTGTCCTTTTCATTCTTTTCTACAATCCCATCACTGTTTATAGGAGTAGACAATATAAAATAATGCCCTAAATAGTTTATCCCTACACTTAATTTTCATAGACTCTGCCTTTAGCCTTCCCGCCTCACTAAGGGGGAAGTAGAGTTAGCTAAGATATATTTCTGAAGGTCACAGCCCAAGGACACAGCTCACAAGATTGAGGTTAAATAATATTATGGAATGCTTCCCTTCCCCCACATTTTACTCTCAACAATGACACTAATAGGGCCTCAGTATCACAAGAGTGGCCTGTAGCTGAAAGACCTGCAAGACACAGACTCTCTCTAAGGAATAGTACTTAGAGAAGCCCAAAGTTCACAGGGAAGACAAACAAGGATACAAGAATTTGAAGCCTCTGGTACTTACAGTTACACAAACATTAAATACAATCTAAATTATACCATGGGTTCCCCTAGTTCTCAGTCCTTTGTGTTTGGACTAATCAAGCTTTCCTGGGCCTCCAGCTTGCAAATGGTAAAAAACGGGACTTCTCAGCATCCGTAAATGCATAAGCCAATTCCTCGCAATCTCATAATAAATCTCTTGAAAAAAATTATGTGTGTGTGTGTGTATACATATATATATGTATATATATATATATATCTGTCTTCCGTTATGTGTGTGTGTGTGTGTGTGTATAATCTGTCTTCTGTATGGAACCTCGTATTTTCAAGTAATAGCCACATTAAGGACAAAACTATGGTTCAGTATAGATCAGGACATGCCAGAGGCTCTATAAATTAGTAAGATAGAATTTTCATATTCTAAATGAATTGCAAGAACACTTGGATGGTCTTCTAGTCTTCTTCTTGCTTTTTTTACCTCTTAATACACCTATATATCTATTATTGTTAAGCAAAAGGTGATTAAATATCAACTCCCCTCCCCATTTTCTAGGCAGAAATTGAAATTATACCATTTTAAGGCTTTACAGTTTGAAAAATGACAGCCCAGCTGTCTAGGATAAAGTACTTTTGGAAATTTAAAATTAATGTATCCTCTTTTTTCTTGAGGTATTTTCTCTCCCCAGCCTGTTTGGAGGTGATATCCTTACAAAAGTGTAACAAACAGGACCATTAAAGCAAAGTCTTCTCTTCCCAATGAGAATTGACCTAAATAAAATTATTCTCTCTAATGTCCTGGGAATTAGAAAAGTTCTGACTGTCCTTAACCAGTTCCCCAGTACTCTGGAGAACTTTCTGGCTCTCCCCATACTGAATATATTCCTAGAAAGATTTTTTCTTCTTGTGCATTTAAACAATAATACATAGATATTTTAAAATTTTGTAGGAATATAAGCACATTTAAATTAAAAGAACAGTCGTGCTTTTCCCCCCAGTAAACATATTTTGAGTACCTCCTCTGTGTATAGCACTACAGAGAAATTTTAAAAAAATAAAAAAATAAAAGAAGACATGAGGTATTGTTCTGAATGGAGCACAGTCAACAAGAAATGCAACATATAAGTATGTAACATTTCCTTAAGAGAAAAACAGAAATGACTTTAGGTATTTCAACAAATAATTTTTTTTATAATGAAGCAACATGTTTATTGGTATTGATACAAAGACTTATATAGGTCTTTTCTTAAGAGAAAAATTATAAAGTATTCAAGTTACAATTTTTAGATAATCTTTCTATATATGAGACTGGGATTGTAAAAGGTCAGTGTAACCCCATCATGACATTTCTTTATAAAGTTTAGAAATTACTGGCTTTATGGCTTTTCAGAATATGAGCATCTAGGGTCTTGGTATCTGAGAATAAAAATTTAAATAATGAATTGGTTGCACCTGTGGTGGAAGCACTGATACAACAAATAGGGGTGGTAAAGCCACCCAGAGATTAACCAAATCAGGAAGCCACTACCACATCTATAAGGACAGGGGAGGAGGTGCTAATGGAATCCCAGAACCCAGAAACCTTAGAACAGATGCAGCCTCTGCTGGAAACTAGAAAAACACTCAGAAGCAGAGAAAGAAAGGGGTGAGAGCAGGGATTTCCATTCCTCTGCCCTCCACTGTCTGTCCAAACAAACTTTATTGAAGTGATAGTAACAGAGGCATAGAAATGAAGTTTGCAGAAGGGAGAGGAATGGACCTGAGAAGAAGTAGGAAATGATTGGTATGTGAAGCAATGGTCCTTATAGGTAAGTTTTTCAAAGCAAGTTTCCAGGAGCCCTATACTTGCAAGGGATCTTCACAGTCGCATGTACCTCCTGGAAACTAGATTGCTCCATCCAGATTTGATTATGCCTTCTCTATATATCCCATCAGCTCTTATATACTCAACTGGCACAGATGACAAAGTTTGACACATGTTCATTAGTGATTTTTAGGATGTGAATATTTTGTCTCTTATGTATATTATAAGCCTCTCTCAGGCCATATAGTATTTCCCTCTGCAACCTGCATTCATCCCCTTACACCTTCATTCTTGCTCTAGATGCCTGGGATTTTATAGTTTAAGCATGTATTTCAAGAGAATAGCTTAAAGTAATACTTAAAAATACTTAAAGTAATAAAAAAAATTTTCTTAGCCAAATAAATTTGGGAAAAGCATATATTGTTTTCATCTTAGAGATCTGTACTGAAAGTTGGTTAAAGACTCAGAGAAGTCCTCCAGAGTTTTCCAAGTTAATTAAACACAAAACACTTTTGTCTTATAATGCCTATAATACCCCATGAATACACTTTGATAAACACTGATTCAGATCATGTCACCACAATGTCAGTCTCAGATTCAGTAGTACTTATTGTTCAGGGCATTGTGTGAGGTACTGCTAGAGATACTGGACTGTAAGATACAATCTATTCCCACAGATGATTATAATAAAGTTGAGCCAGAGCATATAAATAAAGAGATAAATAATAATTTAAGGCACCATGGTGTAAGTGCTAAATGGGTAGTCCAAACAAAAAGTGCAGCAAGAAGGCAGGATTGTTGTGAGCTAAGTGGTTGGGGAAGGTTCTAGAACAATAAGTCTTGAGTTAATCAGTCCTTTATAGAAAACATACATACATACACACACACACACACACACACACACACACACACACACGTGAGTATGTGCAAAAAATGTGGATGGCAAATCTGGGAAAAATAAGAGAACTAGTTTAGAGTTATTCAGGTAGGGTCAGAGTGTAACATACCTCATTTCAGTGTCTATGATAAGGATCTGGATCATCAATAAGGAGCATTATTATGCAGGCCCAAGGAGCTACCAGAGGTCTTTGAAGAGGGAACATCTCAGAGGTAAGTATGTTTATAGAAAGTTGTGCTCCCTTCTGTATTTAGAAAGTATTCAAAAAAGGCTTTCTGCTTTGAGCTTTGTCTTAACCTAGCCTCCTCTCCAAGAGCATACTCTAAAACAAGGTCTGGTGTACAAGTACTTTATTTTGGGATGTGATCCCAGGGACCCAAAGGAGGAAACTGGGAAGAGTATAAGAGAGAAGAGGAGAAGCCAATCTTTCAAGCTTTTTACCTCTGTGAGCAACTGAGGCTTGATCCACTTGGGACCCTCTAAGAGAAACATGAAGAATGTATCTCAGAATTGTTAACCCAAGAGATGAAAGAGAGAAATATTTATCTGCCAATTCCCATCCCCTATTAATCAAGAGTTGCCCTCACATCTGCTGATTTGAATATGCTCCAGAATGCCCAAATGAGTTTCTGTAGGCATCCCATTTTTTGCAAGCAGTTAAGTCCTGGGGCAGAAAGTAAGAAATACACAGCAAAGCTGACACAGCGTTGTCAAGTTACTCCTACAGTGCAGCTGGTGATCTCAGCAATGGCTGGAGTAAAAAGGGGGATCCAAAAGAATGTCTGCATAAAAATTGTCTGATAAAAACTGCAAAGGAAGATCAGTCCAGCCCAACACCATATTTTCAGGTTCTTACATATTCCCTTTTTTTAAATCCTTTGCACCATGATTTTTGTACAAATGATTAGCTCCAAGGTTTTTAGCATTGTTCTTTTCCCCTCTTCCTACCCTTGTTATTTAAAAAAAAAAAAGGGGAAAAAAGAAAAGAAAAATAGCCAAACTATTTTTATTTGAACATGTTTGTTTCAATTTATTTATACAAAAAAATCATTTTTCAGAACTGTTTAAAAAGGTACACTTGAGGGCAAAAAGACCACCAGAAGTTCCCAGATAAGATGTGCATGCTCTGTAGGTAAGAACTAAATTGCACAAGAAAATTTTCAATAAATTTTTACACTTCTAGGACAATTCTGCATCTCCAATCAGAACACACAAAAATACTAAGGTTATTGTCTTGCTCATCACTCTAGACAAGGTCTTCTTTGGAAGAAGCCATTCTTGGAGAAGTGGTTTTTTAGAACTGCCACCAACCAGCAATATTCATCATCTAGTCATTCAACAAATATTTTTTGAGGACCTATGATCCAGGTACTGTTCTAAGCTTTGGGGATAAAATTTTAAACAAACAGACCAAGTCTCTGCCTTGTGAAAGTATCAATCCAGTTTCAGGGAAATCATATACAAATAAACATATAATATGTTGGATAGTAACAGAGTTATGAAAAAAAAACAATATTAGGGAGTAAGAGATTGCCAGGTGAGGAGTGGAAAGAAGGATATTATTTTGCATGTATTGAAAAATGTGAAATTTTCAGAGAGGCATGAAGGAAATGAGGGATGAGCCATATGGATATAGGGGAAAGAAACATGCCAGATGAGTAAAACAAGTGCCAAGGTCCTGAGGCAAGGTATGCTTGGCTTGTCCATGTAAAAGCAAGGAGACCAGTGTAACAAGAACAGAGTGGGTGAGGTAGAAAATGA
Organism: Macroglossus sobrinus; assembly: GCA_004027375.1. Lineage (NCBI taxonomy): Eukaryota > Metazoa > Chordata > Mammalia > Chiroptera > Pteropodidae > Macroglossus > Macroglossus sobrinus. The sequence continues at coordinate 37,878 of PVKZ01001771.1, read as the reverse complement.
AATGAGAAGGAACAGAGAGGTATGACATAGGACCTTGTGGAGATGACAAAGGGCACTGGAGATCATTATAGAATGAAGGATTTTGAGCAGAGAAGTCACCTCAATTTTATCAATTGCATCAATTTTAAAGAATCATTGCTATGAAGAATAAATGTAGTGGGGCTGAGATAGAGGTGAGGAGGCCAGTTAGGAGGCTGTGCAAGAGATGATGATGGCCCAGATGAGAATTACAGCAATGGCGCTCCTGAGAAATGGATTCTAATTACATTTTGAACATAGAGTTGACATTAGGTGGTGAATTGGATGTGTAGAATAAGAGAAAGTGAGGAGTCAAAAATGACTCCATAGTTTTTGGCATGAACAACTAAAAGAAGAGAGTTGTCATGTAACAATTCAAGGAGGATTGCAGGTTTGGTTTCAGAAAGAATTAAAAGCTCAGTTTAGGGCATGTGAAGTATGAGATATTTAATAAGTGGGGATGTCAAGTAGGCAGTTGAACACAGGCAGTCCTCTCTCTGCACAATTCCGAAATTATGCACAAATTGCAATTACCATTGTTTCATTAAATAACACCAGTCCTCTAACAAATTCCTCTTACTCACTGTACATTAACTGTGAGTGACAGCAAACAACATAACTTCACTGCTTCCTCAGCCTGTAAATAACAGATGCACGTCATAATCAGTGACCAATCACGTCACTTCTTTCAGAGCCTGCTTGTGATTGGTCACTGTGCATCACTTATTCAGTTCCCACAGACAGAAAAGTATGTCATTGTGTTGCCTCCTGGTCTCCCAGTGATAAACCTACATGACATTCCACCAGAATGAGTACTCAAAAGAAGAAATTGGCCAATAAAGATGAACGTGTAGCAAAGAAAAAAGTGGTAACACTGAAAGTGCTATGGAATGAAACATAAATGGAGTTATAGAAGGAATAGTTGACGTGGGAATGTTGTCTCTGCCACCATTCAAGACATACTACCTGTGCAGCCAGGTGAGGCAAGCTTATTGGCACAAAGAGAGAGAATGGTTGAAACAAAAGATTAAGATGTCCCAGAGGAGGTAATACTGGCAAAAAAAAATTTTCACATTAGAGAAACTCTTAGAGATATTTTACAACAATGAAAGCACAAAGGCTAAAATGTTGGAAGTTAATTCAACCTTAGGAAAAAACTATGACAATTCACTGAGGCATAGAAAAGATGCTCACTCCATACTTTGTTGCACAACATGAAGACAAGCACATTTCAACCTGCTATTGATAAGTATTTTACAAAGTAATAGAACACTAAATCTCAATGTTTCTAATGTTTTAAATTAGTGTAAACTAAGTAAATGTGTGTTTTTTTAATATTAGTTTGTATTTTTTCATTTCCCTATATGTTTATAATTGACAGTAAGTCTTTAATTTTGACATTTTAAAGGTTCCAGAACAATCATATTTTTCTCATTTATTATTAAAAATGCTGCATAGTTTTAGCTCACATGATTGTTACACACTACTGTGAATTTGGAGTTTAGGAGAAAAGGTCCAGGCTGGAGACATAAATACTTGAATTTTTAGTGGATAGACAATATTCCAGGATGAGATCACAGGGAGAACACGTGTAGATAAAGAAAAGGTCTAAGGACTGAGCCCCAGGGAACTGCAATCATTAGACATAAAAGAAAGGAGGAAGAATCAACAAAGAAGGCTGAGAGGCAGTGGCTAATGAACTAGAAGGAGAACTTAGAGGTGTCCCAAAGCCAATGGGGGGTTTCAAGGGAAATAATCAACTAAGCTGCTGGTTAGACAAGTGAGACAAGACCTAGGAATCCACTGTGCATTTGGCAATATAAAGGTTGTGGGTACCTTAACAAGAGCTGTTTCAGTAAAGCGATCCCATGAGAGCCTGACTAAAGTGAGTTCAGGAGAGAATGGGAGGAGAGGGAATGGTACAATAATTATAGGCAATCCCTCTGAGAATTTCTGTAGGGCATGGCTGGAATAATTGTGAGCCCAGGGATTAAGACTGACATTATTACAGAACCTTTGTATACTGACCAACATAATTAACAAGAGAGTTAATGCCAGGAGATGTTGATGCCAGGAGAAGAGACAGTTATTAAAACAACGTCCTTGAGAGAGGGTAATACCTTGCATACAAGTGGGGTTTACCCTGGACAGGAACAGGGCCTAGCAAGAGGGCCAGACTCTTGACCTCTTTCAGGATTCAGTTGCCTCAACTATAAAATGAAACTGGACTAGACCAGAGTTTCTCAAAGTGTGGTCTGCAGACGAGCAGCATCAGCATCACCTGAGAATTTATCAAAATGCAAATCTCAGGCTTCATTTAAGACCTACTGAATCAGAAATTCTGAAGTGGGCCCAACAACCTGTGCTTTAAGGAGCCCCCCTGGGGATTCCAATGCCCCCTAAGTTTTAGGACCAGTGAATTAGATTATCTTTAAAGTGTCGTCTGGCTCTAACATTTGTGAATCTATGCTTTAATAATCTGTTCCTGCCAATATCCACTTAATAAGTTTTCATTATACTTTAGTACTATTTTTGAGTAAAAAGCTTATAAAAACAAGCTGTATTCTAATTTTTGTCAGTCAACAAAAGCCAAACGTTCTGTGTCAGCCTCCACGAACGATGTGTAAGTTTAAGATACATAATGATGTTTATGTGTCTTAAAATCATCTACTTAACCATTTCCAACACAATTTTTTCAGAGTAGAGTGTACAATTTAGCTTTGAGGGCTAAAGCTTATATGTTTTTCCTGTCATTTTGGTACAATAGGTATAATTTTTAATGAAAAAAAATCTTTGGGAATTAAAAGCCTCTTCTCTCAAGTTGTTTGGCACTGTTTTGTACTGCTTGAAGTGCATTATTATTCCCCAGGGGCAGAGCAGACAAGGAAAGACAGGTGACATTAATCCGCCCCACACTGTTGTTCTTTGTGAATTTGGGTCTCTCCAGCCACACACTTGGAGGAAATTTCATACAAACAGAGGAAGCCAAACTCTTTCTGGGAGAACTTAGTAGCTGACTTACTACATTCGACATTGATGCCTACAAAAGATAAAACCTGGGAAAAGACCACAGGTCCCATTCTCCATTGTTGCTGCCCAGGGCCCAGTGTGTATGTCTGAAATTTCCCTGGGTGTGTGGGGGTGCGGGGCGCCACCAGAGTGCAGCTGCCTGTGCAGGATTGCTGATGTTTACAGTAGCAACTTAGTCCAGCTTTATGCCAAACCATGTTGTTTCTTGTTTTAAAGATGAGAACAATTCCTTCTCTCCCCAGTTCATTGTTCTTTGGTTTACTAGACTTTCAGGAGCAGGAAGCAGTAAATTACTAAAGAAAAACATGTAAATCTCACTAGGGTGTGCTTCTTGACTTTGGATGAAATTTAGCATAGCGGATCAGGTGGGATGGTATGTAAAACGGGTCCTTTCTGCTTTGTGGTAAGTTGGTTATGGGAAATAAAATAAAAGTCATTAGACAATTTCCTGAGTCAGTGTCTGCACCTTTCTGGAAGCTCCAAGCACTGCTTAGTTTGATGGCTCCAGAAATCCAGCTGGTTAGCGAGCAGTAAGGATGCCGCTGGCCAAAGAGAACACTCACTGCCAGCAAGCCCTCTCTCCGTGCTTTCCCAAAGTCTTTTCCTGATTTAATTCTATTAGTTAACATTGCATTTTCTTATCTGTGTCTGCTAATAATAAGGAAGGAGAATAAAATATAAGTATTTCCTCAATCACTGTGGAAAAAAAGATTGACCTTAAAAGTTTAAATTACTATTTTTTTTTTCAGGCTAGGCAACCCTTGGTTGACCTTACAGATTGCAAGGACCTTGTCAGCTTACAATCCCTTATTTTTTAAGCCTAGAGCATCTGGTCTTCCTAGGTGGTCTTCCATCCAAGTACTAACCAGGCCTGACCCTGCTTAGCGTCTGAGATCAGACAGGATCAGGCTTGTTCAGGGTAGCATAGCCACAGACATAGATTATTTTCAAAACACATCTATAGAAAGCCATCGTTAAAGAAAGGACAGCAGATGCATAAAGAAGTTGCCTATAAAGTAAGTAAATCATCTACTTCTTCATCCTATTCAACAAACCTTTCTTGAACACTGTTTGTTCCTTCCTGGCTTAGTCACCTCCCTCTGCTGCAGTGGTTCTCATGCCTGGCTCAACACTGGGGTCACCTAGAAAACTTCAGAAGTGACTGAGGGCTGGGTCCTACTCCTAAGGATTCTGAGGGAAAATGAGATAGTGAAAACAAACCTGGTAGTTCTTAGGACATGGATTCTCAAGTTACCTAATATAAGAATCATTGAGTCATTACCATTGCAATGATAAATAATGATTAATTGTATTGAAACTGAAAAAAATACATTAACTGAAGTATCATAAGTAAGCCAATTACTTTAAAACATTTTCTTGAATGACTGTTCCTAGCTTCTTAGATTCTGTTTCCAGTAATATATAAGATGAGTCTTAGAGGACATCAGCATCCACTCAAGAATAGAATGTTGCACTCATTTCAATACTTAATAGATAATAACCTATGTAAAAACATAAAAAACACTAAATAGAAGTTCAAGGTTAGAAAGAACTTTAAAGATGACCTATTCCTGTTATTAATTTGAATCACTACAAATCCCCAAATCAAGCAGTCATCCAGTTTAGATATGAATAATCCCCAGTGACAGGGAACTCATTACTTCTCTAGGCAATTCATTTGATCTTTAGTCAGCATTGAAAAACTATTTCCTTGTATTTCTTTTAATTAGAAAGTTTTTATTTTGGAAAAGTTTTGTAGAATTTTTAAGATGATAGGACAGTTTATAGCAAGGATGCAATTTCTCTGCATATTCAGCTAATGCATATACTAAAATGCCTAATAGGTGGCAGGCAGCATACTGACACTGTGTACACACTGGTAAATAAAACACATTCCCTGCCCTCAATGTATTTGCAGTTTAATGATGTAAAGAATAAACCAGGAGTTAAATACTTTGTGATATGTGATTAAATAGAGCTAAATGCAGAAACACAGGAGCTTACCAGAGGGACACCTAATCCAATTTACAGTATGAACCTTCCTGAGAAGTAACATCTAAGCTGAGGCTAAAGCATGAGTGGCTCTAAGTCAGTGTTGCCAGTTTTTGCATAGTATGAAATGGCTTTATCTTTTCCCCAATGCTATGTTGACTCTTTCTTCACTGATGATAACTTTCTATTTACTTTTGCTTTTCAAAGCTTAGACCAAGCCAACACAAAAAATGCAATCTTTTATCTGATTTAAAAGCTTTAACACTGTCGATGTATTAGGACTAGGAGGAGGATGAAGAAAAGGGACATCTCCTTACTTAATTGGGTGCAGTAACAGCTTGCTCAGTGCATCTCTGGTTAGTGTGGACTTTTTCCTGAAGCAGGTTCTCTTACGGGGCACATGCGTGAGTTCTTCAAAGGGCTTTGTGGGTCCTCCCCACTACCCAGTTCCCAGACACTTCCCCTCCTCCACCCTCACCCATAGGTCCATCCCACAACCTCTAGAAACTAGTGCTCCTTGCCAACAAGTAGTCTTTGTGACTAAGGTATTGGCAAGATGTCTTAATCCACCTGCTTCTCATGGTGTCCATTAACCATTTTGCAGAATACGAGGTCAACACACACAGAGAAAAAATTATATTTCTAAATACTAGGAATGAACAATTGAAAACTAAATTTAAAAACAATATCACTTAGAATATCTTCCAAAAAAATTAAATCCTCCGGTGCAAATTTAACAAGAATGTGTAGGCTCTATGCACTGAAAACTATAAAAATGTTAATAAAATAATAACTAAAGAAATAAAGATACATTCTGTGTTCACAAATTATCAGACTCAATATACTTAAACTGTCAATTCTCCTCAAATTGATCTATAAATGTAATACAATTCCAGTAAAAATATTGGCAGAATTTTTTGTAGATAAATATGAGCTGCTTCCATAATTTACATGGAGAGACAAAAGAATTACCATAGCCAAAATAATTTCAGAAAAAAACCTAAAAGTTGGAGAACTTGCACCACTGATTTTTAAATTATATTAAACATGGTAATTGAGGTGGTGTGTTATCAGAGAAAGAATACAGCTATAAATTGATTAAATAAAATTGAAGCATACAAATATAGTTGATTACTGTGAAAATATATAAAGTAATTCAAAGTAGAAAGAATATTCTTTTTAATAATGGTGGTAGAATACTTATATATTCAAATACAGAAAATTAACCCCAAACTAAACCTTATGCTTTATACAAAAATTAAATCAAAATGGATCATAGGTCTAAATGTAAAACAGAAAACTATAAAACAGAATAAAACATAGAATAAAAACTTTGAGACCTCAGGTTAGTCAGAGTTTTTAAACATGACACTAAACACACAATTTATTTAAAAAAATAAATAATTAAACTTATTACACATTAAACTTGATCAAAATTAAGAACATTTACTCTGAGGTTCCTTGAAAAGCTAAACATAGAATGACCTTATGACCCAGCCATTCCACTCCTAAGTATATGTCAAAAGAACTGAAAGCAGAAACTCAAATACTTATACACTTATGTTCACTGCAGCATTATTCACAATAGCAAAAAGGTGGAAACAGCCCAAGGAGAGATGAAATGAATGAATGAACAAAATGAGATACATACAAACAATGGAATGTACTTAAAATCTCTGCTTATATGAGGCACCTAGAATGGGCAAATTTATAGAGATAGAAAGTAGAATAAAAGACAATGGGAGAAGAAGGAAATGAGCTACAGTTTAAGGGGTACAGAGTTTCTGTTTGGGGTGATGAAAAAGTTTTGTATATAGGCAGTAGTAATATGGTACATTGCACACCATTGTTATAATAAATTGTGTACTTAAAATAGTTAAGGTGAATATATATCTTCACAATTTTTTTAAAAAAGAAGAGGGGGTAAACCTTTTCTCTGTGAAAAACACTGGTAAGAGAATGAAAGCCCAAGTTATAGACTGGGAGAAAATATTTTGCAAATCACATATCTATTAAAGGATTTGTATCCAGAATATATAAAGAGTTCTCAAAACTTAACAATAAAGAACAAAAACTATTAAAAAAATGGGCCAAATATTTCAACAGATACTTTACCCAAGAAAATATAGAATGGCAAATAAATGCATGAAAAGATGCTCAATATTATTAGCCATTAGGCCAATGCAATTAAAAGCACAATAAGATATCACTACACACCTATTAAGATACTAAAATAAAAATCATGACAATAGTAAATACTGAATGGAATAACTGGAACTGTCTTGTTATTAGTGGGAATTTAAAATGGTACAGACGCTGGGAAATAGGCAGTTTCTTATCAAATTAAACATATGCTTATCCTATGACCCATCAATGACACTTCTACTTATTTATCCTAGAGAAATAAAAATTATGTTCACCCTGAAACCTGTACATAAATGTTTATAGCAGCTCTATTTATAATCACCAAATCTGGAAACAATTCAAATGTACTTGAATGGGTAAATGGATATTTAAAAAAAGTGTGCATCCATCCAATGTAACACTTCTTAGCAATAGAAAGGAACCAACTATTAATACTGTCTTAGTAACTTAGGCTCCTGTAACAAAATACCATAGATCAGATGACTTAAATAACAAATATTTATTTTCACAGTTCTGTAGTCTGGCAAATCCAAGTTCAAGGTGCTGGAAGATTCAGTTCTTGGTGAAGGACTACCTCACAAGGAAGAGAGAGGGAGCTCTGATGTCTCTTTCTCTTCTTCTAAGGGAACTAATCCCACCATGGGAGCTTCACCCGCATGACCTCATCTAAACCTAATTAGCTCCCAAAACACCCACCTCCAAATACAATCACAGTGCTGGTTAGGGCTTCAACATATGAATTTTAGGGGGACAAAAGCATTCAGTCTGTAACATACATACAAAAACATGAATGAATATCAAAGACATTATGCTCCGTGAAAGAAGCCAGTCTTAAAAGATTACATACTGTATGCCTCCATTCATATGATATTGTGGAAGAGGCAAAACTGTAGGAACTGAGATCAGATCAGTGGTTGCTGGGGAGCAGGGAGAGGGAAGGATATGACAATAAAGAAATAGCATCAAGGCATATTTGGGCTGTTAGAAGTGATTTTTATCCTGATTATAATATTTATTATACAAATTTATATGTGTTTAAACTTTTAGAGCTGTATACCCTCTCTCTTAAAAAAAGTCAATTTCACAGTACGTAAATTTAAAAATTAAATTAAATTAAAAGATGGCATCAGATTCTAGTTCCATAGCTAAAATCAGGAAATAGCATTTATTTAAACCCAACTGTACTACAGGTGAGATCATTACTATTTATATGTACACTAGAGAGATGGTGTGTTTAAGGGAAAGAATACTTAAGGTAATGGAAATATAGTTAACCTTACAAAAGTCAAAAGAGCTAAATATGTAGCAACGAATCAACACTACCCTCTCAGTCCAACAATGGGAATGAGACTCAGTGGGAGGGAAATACAGTGTGCTGCTCCAACACCAGCATCCAGACCATACCAAGTGGGGTCTGAACCTGAGGAAGAGAAGATTAGTATGATAACAAAAGAACAGAAGCAATAGTCAGAACTGGAGAAGGCGGAGGTGGTTCCTCAGTGTCCACTTTTGAAGAGAGTGATTCAGACGCTGACTGGGTGTCTGAGCCCAAGAAAAGTCTTTAAAAAGCTTGGAGCTGCCTAGAGAATAGGGCCCCAGACGAAGGGACTGGAGTTAGTGCTCCCTGGAAGGAGCTTTGAAGAGAGCTTCCAGAATAATGCCAGAGCCTAAATTAAACCCTCTCTGCACTAAGGGTAAAGGTGAGGGAGAAGCTTCCAGTGGAATCCTGACAGCAGTTCACTATAAATGACAACATTTAAATCTTCCATGATTAGTTCTTCTCTGTTGAATGGAAATGGTGATGGACAAAATAGTTTTTTATTTCTTTACTGGTGAGGGTGTGGCAGGGGACTCTTTAGGCCGTTTAGTTATAAGGAACTGTTAATTTAGACTTTCATTGTGAAAGTAAGTTCTCTGAAATAAAACAGGATATTATAGAGGTAAAGATATTATTTAAGGTTTTAAATATTGTATGAAAATGACGATGCACAGAATGTTATCTTCAAATATTTTTACAGTGGATACTATATAGTTTTTGCATATTTATTTCTGAAATCCGTCCCTTAATTTGGCAGAGTCGTATGTGGATTTCTATAATCGTCCACCAGATGGAGATACAAGACTGTGTTTTTCCTTTGGGGCTTCATCAGGTTTAATGAGTACTTTGGCCCAAATCTCTTCCGTATGTGGTAGAGAGTGAGGCAATCTAAAATGGAGAAGACATTTATGGTTCTACAGTAAGATAAAAGGACAAAGAGGAGAGGAGTGATTCTGACCTCCATAAATGTCCTGCTTTTCCTCTAGGCCTTGGGTGACTTTCTCTTCCTGATCCTCTGTCTGCAAAGCAAAGCTATTTATCTACCCTGGAAAGCAAAGTCTTTAGGATTCCTGGCATTGTCCAAGCTAAACAAATTGTATAGAAATACTCCCATCGAACCCACCTGCTACCAAAGGAATATGTCGTTCAGCTCAAGGAGGCCTTTACTAAATTTCAAATGATCCCTACAGGAATGATGAATACCTTGACACCACACCGTGGAATTTGGCAGAGGATGGGTTTAGTCTTCTTTGGAAGGTTTCCTTTGTTAATTCACTCAAAAAAGAGGAAAAATTTACTGGGTGGAAAGTATTGTTTCACATTTTAAAAAGGGTCTCTAATAATAGGAAAGCTCTAACAATGAAAAGAACCCATTATTAGACGCATGCAAAGGCTGCTCTAAAACAGATTTCTGAACAGAACAAGTTGTTAATGTACTTTACATTGGAGAGTCTAAGAAATGTTTGTATAACACCTATTATGTGCAATGAGAGATTCAAAACTAAAAAAGAATTATTGACAAATATAATAAGGAATGTAGCAGTACAACTATAAGGTACTGCAGGGATTTTTCTCTTCATCATTCTTTTAAAATAAGTCAAACATATGTGATTGAACTATTATTTTTGTTCATGATCACCTAATTTCCCACATTAAGCCCCCAAACCAGATCTTGAAAATGAAAATAAAACTAAGACTTCAGCTTACCACCCACTTGGGAACAAACAAACACCTCTGCCTGGCTTGGCCACAGACTTTTTAAAAAATAATTTTGAATCTCACTTTAATATCCAGGACTTTGGGGTTGTGGGGATGGGGTAAAAGTAGGGTCATAACGGGGGAGTGCTTTTCCCCTAAGTAGACTGATAGGGGAAGCAGTGATGACTTAAGAGTACAAACTCACAGATCTGTAGTGAAAAAGAACCCAGGGCCTTAGCATTCTTTTCCTTGGGCTCTAATCAGCTGAAGGAACCAGCAAAAGATGACATAGAAGACGGGATTTTTTTTAGTGATATCCTCTCCAGCCATGGTTTCTGATGCAAAATGTTCTCCCTGACTCAGAACTATAGGTGTTGCTGCAGCTGCAAACACTGGGTGAGCTGGGGCAGCCATGGGATTGCCACTGGGTGCCCATAGAGTTCTGTGGACAGGAGACCCACAAGGTCTGCCAGCAACTCTGTGAACAAGTGGAAATTTTTCATCTGTGGTTCCAGACAACATAAAATGACCTGTTTAAGTGAAACAGAAACTTAAGAAGGGAAAACAAACCAGTATAAAACATAAACTGAGCTATGTCTGTTTGGGGACTTGAGGAGCAGAGGTGATCAGAATGACTAGAGAAACTCTGACACCTCACCCTTCCTTTTCTCCATGAACAGACACAGAATTGCAAGAACTTTTAGAGCCAAAGGTTAATCACTGAAGGGGATCAGCTTCCCTCTCCCAGGAACAAATTTGTGTAAGAAATCTGATGACATGTTCCTGGATTGACCATAAAAACCATTTCCCAAATAACATCAGCTAACTCCAGATTGTAACTTTGGGACTATCTCCGATTCATTGGGGGGAAATCATTTGATTAAATCAGTTCAGTTTTACCAGGGTATGATACAATTTGAAGAGCTATGTCATGCAACCACAAAGTTAAGTGTGAATGAAAATACTATTAATTAGAGATAAGCATTTGTCCAAGAACCTGCTGTAATCAGATCTTGTGGGGATTTAGCTTAGTACTTTGCTAGTCAGAAATGCAAGATGGATTTAGATGTGAAATGGAGTCCTCTGTCTTACAGGAATAGGTTCTTGTAAGAACCTATTTTCTTTCTAAGAAAAAATTTGCTCATTTCATTACACTCACCTTTCTTTCCTGATTAAAAGATTTGATCTTGAAATAAGCCTTAATTTTTGGTATTATCTCTTTAAAAGACTTTCTAAAAATTGCCTTTTAAATGTAGTTTATGTTGATATAAAGATAATTACAGTTAGGTTATAAAAAATTTTCATATATAATAAATTCTTTTAGAAAGTCTTTTACAAGATAACAAACACTTAAAGCTTACCGTGTATTTCTTTGTAAAGAATGGAAATTAGACATGATAAAACGATCTAATTTCTTCACAATCAACTAACGACTTTTTAATTGTCAGAATAGATTTATCTCAGAGCTAATATATTTGTGCTTCCTAATGGCAAAGTTATAAGATAAAGTCTCACAAGAATGCATTCTAGAAGGCTTAATAATTATACTTCCAATTTATATGTGCTAACTATACAGTTGTATGTTATAGCTTTAAAATTATGTTACACTCTAATAAAACCAATCTAGTATAATACAGTGATTTCCCAGTGTGCCCTGGATAAAGATCAGAGAAACACATGACCTAGCCAAAGGAACACAGCTAGTAGTTCAGGGTAGATCCAAGCCTGGAACATGTCTCCTAATCCATCACTTTTTCACAGCTGTCATAATGTTTCCCTCTCCCCCAGCCTAGCTCCTCACCAACTTAGCCTGTGCCCCAAATTCTCTTCTCCATGCTGAGCCTCTGGATTTTCTGATCTCCATAGTGAAGACTCTCACATTCTTCCTCAGCTTGTTCTTCTCTGATCATTCTTCCTTGCCCTCTGCTTAAAAGGCCATGTTTGCCATATGTCACGATGTTTACCACATCGTGAGCACCCACCATGGGCCAGACACTATTGTTGATTAATTAATTAGTTAATTAATTCAACATATAGTCAAGAGTAACCAACTGCTTGCTAGATCTGGAGATAAGAAGGAGCATGCTATTTTCAAGAAGGTTTAATAAGAGCAGACTATGAATTTCCAGAAGGGACTGAAAAGAGAAGACTCAAGAGGTAAGTCGACAGGCAAATAATGAAGGAGTATTGGTGCTATACAAAGGATTTTTAACACTGGTCTTCTAGATAAAAAGAAAAAGAACTTTGATAAGGTATTATGACTAAAGATGTAGATTTGGTAGTTTTTGATGCATCTATAATTCTTATTGAAGAATCTAGAAGTCAGTTTTACTATTTCTTTTTAATAGCTTAAAAATCCATAGTGTACATCTATTGGTTTTGCCTGCCAGAATCTCTTCCTTCTTCATCTAGTAAAAATAGCTCCTTGCTTCTTCTAGAAAACTGCTCCTGCCTCACCCCAGGCATGATTCAAGGGGAGCCAAGGTAGTGCCCTGTGCCTTCCAAGGCCAGTGACCCAAGCTGGGCCATTACTTACCTTACACTTCTGGCTACAGTCTTAGAATGACAAGACCAGAAGGAGGAAACCCTACCTAGGTTTCTCTGAATTGTAACTGGGATGAAGAGCTCCTTTCTCTTATAGCAAAGCTGCATACACATCAGGATGTAACTACTCAGCATATAGCACAGGAAGGCAGAACTGCAGTAGGACTCAAAGTGGGGCCCAGGAGACACAGAAAGAGGATCCCCAATTACAATATGACCTTGGTTCCCATTGTGCTGTTTTATACCTCTACCTTTCCAGTTATACCAACAGTGAATCTCTTCCAGGATCCAAGCTAGTTCAAGTTGAGTTTCTGTCACAGATAACCAGAAATCCCAAGTAATACAGAAACTGAGACTTAGGTTAAATGACTTGATCAAGGCAGGTGACAGACAGAACTTGGAATCAGATCCAGGGCATTCTGACCACTGCACCATGATGCAGAGTATGGGATTCAAAGGCGATGCCCACTCTCTGGCTAGAGGAGCATCTCAGACTATGTGGTGAAATAAATAAAAGAGTTTAAATGAGTTAAGAGCCAGGTTCAAATTCGAACAAGCTCAATTACTGCAATGTTAGGCAAATCAATTAATCTCTCTGAACTCCATTTGTCAAGTGAAATAAATATCTATCCTGCTTATTTCACAGGTGTTTGGTTAATTAAAGAGGCTAATACATGTGAGAGCATTTTGAAAACAATGAAGAACCTATCCCAAGGTAAGTGTTGCCAATATTGATCAGCAAAAGAAATGTGCATTAAGTCCATTCTGTGTGTGTGTGTGTGTGTGTGTGTGTGTGTGTGTGTGTGTGTGTGTGTGTGTGTAAACCTACAGTCTTAGGGGTGGGAAACAGAAATCCAGAATGTTATCTCATCCATGTTAATTTCCATCTGAATAAACAGTCACTTCTGTGTTATTGTTGTTGCCGAACATTTATTGAAAGCCAGACAGGGTCTTGGTGCCCTGGAAAATACAAAATCTAGAGAAGTCTCCGGGAAAGGCAGGAAACCCAGAGCAATGGTTGGCATGGTACTTGGGAACAAGAAACCAAAGGTGTGGCTCCCAAGTTCCCTTCAGAATTAACATGGCAGTATGTCCACATTCCTGAGCCTATTCTGCACTGCCTTTTCTACCTGACCCCTCCTCTCTTGTGGGGCATTTGAAAGACCTGTCGGAGAATTCAGTGTGCATGTTTTGGGGAACAAAGCATATAATGTTCTGTAATTAGGCTCAGTTCTGTTTATTGCAGACACCACTTCATTTTGAGAACCCTGTATTTTCCTTTGGGGTTTTTTTAATGACATAAGAATGTTTTTTTTTTTTTTTTGTATCATGCTTAGACATTAGGACATTTTTTGTCCTGAAAATGTTCATGTAAATTATATTTTGTGAAAATCAAATTATATCCAAAATGCAATAGGATCCCTGTAGAAACTCATATGGGAAGTGGTATTGTGTACAGGAAAAAGTGGAGAATAGGAGTCAGAAAAATCAAGATTCAAGCACTATTTCAATCTTCTGTGACTCTTGGCAAGTCATTTAATCTCTTTGCTCGATAGTTTTCACATCTATAAAATGAGGATAATATCAGTTTTTGACTTACTTTATGGGTTTTTGTGAGCGCCCAATGAAATGTTTTTGAGTTGGATAAAGAAAGACTAAATCTACATCCTTTGAGATTTCAAGCCCTGTTCATAAAAACTCAATTACAAAAATTGAAAACAATGAGCAATGGATGTGAAAATGAAACCATATCAAGAAATAGGCATACTGCTGCACATAGCCAGTATTCAGTAATTTGAGTGAATAAAAAAAAAAATGTATAACTGCTTCAGCCACTGTTTACTATCCTGTGCACTAGGCAATCACAAATAGTCCTACACCTAGGTGGCGCTCATTTATCCTTATAACAAAGGCCACAGGAACCTAATAAAAAAGTAATTCATTCTTATTTTCAGAGGCCACAGTTGCACAAATTATTTGTATCTCGCAAGTCATTTGTTTATCTAGAGTTTTTTATGCTTCAAGAGCATTCTCAAAATGTGATTCTCAAGACACTGGCATCTCAATCTACCCCAAGTTACATTTGAAAATAAAGAATTCTGGATCTCAGCCAGATTAGGTGAATTAAAATATTTGGGAATGAAACTGAATAATCTACATTTTAACAAACACACTCTGAGACACAACTAACCCACTCCTTCACTGTAGTTCTAAAGTTTGAGAGTGATTTTCAGTTCCAGGAAACAAGAACAGCTATGATATCTTTGGGAAAACTTGGCACAGTAGAAATGAATTTAACTTCTCAGGATTTTTTATGCTAAACATAATAAACACTTCTAGCAAGTCTGGAAACTCATCATGCTATAAACATTAAAACTGCATTAAACCTATAAAAAAAAATCAGTCCCTGAAATTCCAGTGTTAGATAATTATAGATGTGAACTGCAAAGTGTAATATAAATGTTTTATATTATGTGCCTAATCATCTCTTGGTTTCAGTTTTTGATATATGGATTATTCTGAATATCTGGTTTTCTTAAAATGGGACAAGACTCTAGGCAGGGCAAGGGTACAGTGAACTGGGATACCCCCCTCCCGGGAGATGGGGTGGGGGGATGAGTGTAGGAACTAGGCATCTAGTAATTGGGTGGTCACTTAGGGTGGTGACTTACAAGAATTGAAAAAGGCCTGAGATTTTACTTTACTTGCAGACTAACATGCTAGCCAGCCACAGTTTCATGAATGTTGCCAGAAGATACAAGATTCCTGGATCAGAGAAAAGAACTTTATTACTCAAGGCACAGAAAGCAACATGAGTTTCATATTTGCTTTGGTTTCCTTTGCCTCTCAGATCCCACAGGTGCAAGTTGGGGATGCCCAGGTGGCTGCTGTGCACCCTGTGGGTTTGCATCACAGCTTAGAAACCCAGGCTTAGGAAACCCAAATCTTATATTGGGCTATAAGCAATCCTGTCCAACCTTTTCTCCCAGGAGAGAATTTATCTTTTTTACACTGGACAAAAGCAAACCTCTGTTCTGGAGGGAGAAACCGTGTCTATTTTCCAAGATGGTTCACTATAAAATGCCCTTGTAAACATCATCTAGAACAAAAGGCTGTTGGTGCCTCTGTTCACTAGATGTGCAAGAGACAGCAGGTTTTGAAAGAACTTGAAGTCACATAATAACATCAACCCATTGTATCATTTGTTTTCCCCAAAGAAAATTTGGTGAGAGAAAACCCCAATTTCACTCCCTTCTTCAAGAAAAGTATACAGTCTGGTACACAGTAGGTATTCAACAAATGCTGATTTCCTTCTCCAATCTCCCCACACATATCTTTCTACATAATCTTGGTGCTCATTTACTATTTTTTTTTCCCTAAAGAAAGGCAGACTGCCACATGCAATGCCTCATTTGGATGTGTCTGGAGTCTTGGAAGCTTGACTACCCTACGTTCTCCTACAAATGGACCTTGAGAGCTTGTTTGGAGGTTCTAGCAGGGGAGCACAGCTACTAGTACACCCTTGACCAAAAAAAAAACGGTCCTCTCCTTTATCAGGAAGGTCATCCTCTTCGACATAGCACACAGCTTTGGAAGGAACACACATAGAATGGTGAAGGAGGAATGGGACATCCGTCTAGCCAACCAGATCAGCCGAATCAACCCTAGCTATCAATGGGGTGACAGATGTGACAGCCAGATCACCCTGACAACCTCATTTACTCTTTTCTTTATATATTGTCTCCTGCTCCCTATTTTCAACTTTACAAAAAATATTTCAGCTGAGTGTATGAGTCACAAGAAAATTAGTCCCAGATGGCCTTGCCTATAACTCCCCCAAAG
Organism: Macroglossus sobrinus; assembly: GCA_004027375.1. Taxonomy (NCBI): domain Eukaryota; kingdom Metazoa; phylum Chordata; class Mammalia; order Chiroptera; family Pteropodidae; genus Macroglossus; species Macroglossus sobrinus. The sequence continues at coordinate 21,290 of PVKZ01001771.1, read as the reverse complement.
ATCCGAAAAACTTTTTAGATGCTTTTCCTGGAGTTTGACTTTGTATTTCTATGCCTGTGTGATACACTAGGTGGTGCTAACAGCCTGATCTTGAGCTTTTGGATACTCCAGTAAAGGTGAAATGCTAACTAAACCTCATTTTGAATAGATGTTTTTAAACATGTAAATCCAAATAAGTAAATCCCGATTATTAATAACTGTACTTCTTAAAAACATAAAGGGCAAATCTTACTTTAGGTTAAGAATGATCACGGGAATCTTTCTTCCCAAATTATTTATAATTAGCTACTTTGCCAAGGAGAGAATTTATCTATAATTCTACAGAAATTGTCATGTAATTTTTATCTTCAAGAAAAGCTATAACCTGAGTGAAATCTTCTAAACTAGAAAGTCACCAGTCCTGGAGGAGTGACAATATGGAGAAGTGCTTTATAGAATAAGAGAATTTTTCTGCCAGATCTAGGCATGTTCAGGCAAGAACATAAGACTATAGCCAGCTGCAGGGGGAAAAAATTCCTCTGCTGGTCCAGATAAACAAACAACTAAATCACTAAACTAAAAGATACCTTTATCAACCTGTCTAATATGTTTAGAAATGTAAAGAAAAAGAAAGTCTGATCTGAGTTACTAGTAGCTCATCAACCAGCAAGTAATCCAGTGTCATAAGATATATTAAAGAAGATTCGCGTGAATCGTACCTCCCCTGAATTGGATTATAGGAGAAAATTTTTACATGTTAAAAGCATCTCTTACCGTAAGTAACTCATTGATTTGTATGACTAAACACACATGCCAGCTTTTACTCTTTGTCCTTGTAGATGCTGGAGCAGACAGGCAACATCCTTGCGATACCACACCAATGTGCCCCTGTAAAGTAAGGTCAAAATAATAATTGTTCCACCTCCTAGTCACACCTCTGCCTGGTGGAATTTCTACACCAGGTCTTTAATTTCCATTCTGTAACTCATAAAGTTGTCTTTGTGAATGGCTGCACCCGGAAGTTTGGCGCCTGAAGGAACTTTAAAAAAAAATTTTTTTAGACTAGATTATATTTAAGTAAATATATCCATTTTACCTCCTAGCTGCCAAAGGTCTCATTGTTATAAGGGGAAATTAAAAATTAAATAAACAGAAAAGGAATACACAGGCAGATTTTTTTGGGTAATATATTAGTTCTTGAGCAGTAGTGAATTCATTGTTCATTATACTTTATTTAAAAGTATAAATAAACAATTAAAATAAATAAAAGAGCCATTTATGAAACAATGACTGTAGTATTTTATGAACCAAGGACTATGATTAATCCAATTCTGGTCACTTAAATAAATAAATCAAAAGCAGTGTAACTTATTGTACATCAGTGTGACTCTATGCTTTGCCCTTTCCCCTATCAGTTCTTCTACTCAGTCCTGGATGATAATTTGGGCAAAGATATTTTGCAATAAAGAGACCTAGTCTTCTACCTTGGTGGGAACATAAGTGAGGGAGTCATGTGATAATCTTACACGCTTCAGGTCAGAGCAATATAACAGGCACCTCTTTATGGAGGAATAAAAGTATGCATGTGTCAAATAAAACATCAGTATTGTCCTTGGAAAATATGAGTTCAAAGTCAAGAGCTTCCCAAGCAGCACATGAAGCATGGAAATTAGGCAAACATCAGGGATCCCAGCATGGGATCAAGACAGATGTTTTTCCAAAAGACACAGGTTATCTTCCTTGCTAGAGACCCTCTACAGCCAGAGCCAAGGAATGCAATGGCAAAAACCCAGGGCCAAGCTATGGAGAGACAGCTCAGAACACACACCAAAAAAGCCTCCTGTTTTGCTTAAGATTCACAAGCAAACATTTTCTATCTCAATCCTTGATATTACAGGTCTTCTTGAAACTAAGGAGCATTCCTTAGCTCTTTTAGTTAAGTGCAAAGTGCTAAATACAATTTAATGACCTTGATTCATTATTCAGAGCATATATTTATTTATTCAGCAAATAAATACCTACATTGTTTTTGGATTCTCTTAAGCATCAGGGTCACCCATGGAAAAGGAGATGGAGACCCAAATATTAATCAGCAACAGACAGAATAAGCTCTGAATGTGACTTTTATACCCATGGTAAAAGCCTTTATTATCGACATTTTACTCACTCCCCTTAATTTTAAGTGTTTAATATCATGTACCTCAAAAAGTCTACTGACTTAGAAATCCTGGTTAATTTAGAATCTAGTTTGTTTACATCCTTCTACTATACTTGTCCCAAATATGAAAGTCTAAAAACATCTATCTTCATAATACAGTCCTCTTGCCAGTAGGGTACCTGAACCCCTTCTCAGAGTCTAAAATGCTACAAATGCTAATGATAATACCTCAGAGTCCAAAACAAACCCATTGGCAGGCCACTGGAAGTGTTCAATGAATAGAAGTAGACTTTACATCTTGCCAAGCAAATTCATCATAGACTTTAGCCTAGTTGGTTATCAAATTAAGTGTAATTCTTTGATGAACTTTTCAAAGAGAAACGAATGAATTCAAAGTCAGGGACTATGTTCTCAACTTCTTTGTAATTCCTCATGCTAACATAGACCAATGTTGGGTTAACAGCTGTTCCTTGATTAACAATTAACTTTTGTTAATTTTTCACTTTTACATGCTTTTCAAACAAAAAATAGAGCAGTGTAATAGGGGTCACAAAAGCAATAGAATATTCTTGACAAACTTCCTTGGAATGTCAAATTCACTCAAAAACCTAAAGACATAACACATTATGTTTATACTTTTAAAAATAGAGTGCACCAATCAGTATAAATTTTGAAGATAAATATGAAAATCAAAGACAACTCACACTTGCAACTAGGCATTTGAAGACTTACTCTCAGACCCCAGTAGATGCACACTCACTCTTTCTCTTTAGTGGAAAAGTCTACAATATACTGCTTGATGCCTGGTTACACAAACACACACAAATGCAGTTTGCTTCCCCCTTCTTCCTAAAAAATTATAGATCTAAACCCAGAAATTCTTTATACTACAGAGCAACAATAATCAAAACAGCATGATATTGGCAGAAAACAGACTCACAGACCAATGGAACAGAATTGAGAGCCGAGAAATAAACCACTGTATATATGGGCAAATAATTTTTGACAAAGGAGCCAAAAACACATAATGGAGAAAAGAAAGCCTCTTCATTAAATGGTGCTGGGAAAATTGAAAAGCATCAAGCAAAAGAATGAAACTAGACTGTTATCTGTCATCATACACCAAAATCAACTCAAAATAGATCAAACGCCTAAATATAAGACCTGAAACAATAAATTGCATAGAAGAGAACATAGGTACTAAACTCATGGGCTTTGGCTTTAGAGATAATTTTTAAAATTTGACCTCAAAGGCAAGGGAAGTAAAAGCAAAAATAAAGGAAGGAGACTACATAAAATTAAATAGCTTCTGCACAACAAAAGAAACCAACAACAAAACAGAGAGACAACCAGCTGAATGGGAGAAGATATTTGCAAACAACTCTTCTGATAAGGGGCTAATATCCAAAATATACAAAGAACTCATACAACTCAACAACAAAAAAACAAACAATCCAATTTTAAAATAGGCAGAGGACTTGAATAGACACTTTTCCCAAGAAGACATACAAATAGCTAACAGATATATAAAAAGATGCTCAACTTTACTAGCTATTAGGAAATGCAAATCAGAACCACAACAACATATCACCTCACACCTCTTAGAATGGCTATCATCAATAGACAAGTAATAAGTGTCAGAAAGTTTGGGGGGGGGGGAAGAAACACTTACACACTACTGGTGGGAGTATAAATTGGTACAGACACTATGGAAAACAGTATGGAGTTTTCTCAAAAAATTAAAAATAGAATTACCATATGACCCAGCAATCTCTTTTCTGGATATCTACCTAGAAAATTCACAGGAGCCAAGATATGTAAACCACCAAATTGTCCTTCAATAGATGATTGGATAAAGAAGATGTGGTATATATAGACAATGGATTTTTACTCAGCCATAAGAAAAGATGAAATACTGCCATTTGTGACAAGATGGATGGATCTTGAGATTATCATGCTAAGCAAAATAAGTCAGACTGAAAAAGTTCAGAACCATACAATTTTATTTATACATGAGATATAAAACTGAAGGCAACAAATAAACAAGATAAACAGAGATTCATGGACATGGACAACAGTTTAGTGGTTACCAAAGGGAAAGGAAGAAAAGGTAGAAAAAGATAAATGGTGTCAAATATATGCTGATGGAAAGAAATTTAACTTTGAATGATAAACATACAATGCGATATACATATGACTATTACTGAATTATACTCTTGAAATCTACATATTTTTATTAACTGTCACCCCCTCCATAAACTTAATAAATAAATAAATGAGAAATTATTGCAAAATAAAAAGTACTCAACAAAAAAAATTTAAAAAAAAAACAAATTTAAATAAACTTAAAAAATAAACCCAAGAGAAGGGGAAAAAATGGCATAGATGATAGAGACTATTCATTCCTCTGACGACCAAATCAAAGTTGTGATGGAAACGAGGATCAGCAGCAAGGAAAAACTGCCTGGCATCTAAAGGAGCAAGCCATGCAACTAGGGAAAAATCCAAAAAAGCACCTTGCAACAGCAGAAGGTAGGATGGGGCAACGATGCAGGGCTGCCCAGTCTCAAGCAGCTAAGATGGAGGCTGTGGCAATGGCAGCAACAGAAGCCTCTTAAAGGAGCCATGTCCACGAGCAGATTTTCGTGGTGACGGATCTGTTGTCTCTGAGCACCAGTGCCCATTCAGCTGCGCACGGGGGCACCAGGGACTTACAAAGAGACATTGTCGGAGTGAGGGCCAAGGCGAAATTTGCTCTATACAGAAGTGTCAGTGGTATCCATTGTTCCTCTGGTGAGCCCTCCCCGCTCCAGTGCATAGACTCAGTGCTACTACAGCAGAGACATCATCAAACTGGATAAAAGAGGTCCCTCTGCCCAGAGGAGTTCCTGAAACCCTGCCTCCCCCAACTCATGGCCCCATCCAAGCCACATCTAGGCATATCCTACCCAAGTGAGAGCAATACCTAGACTCACACTGGAGGCAGCTGGACTCAGTTTCTGGTGTGGCCTTTTGAGGCAACTATAAGCATAGCATCTGTGGATTGCTTGTTAAATCATAACAGGCTGCTCCAGAGAGATAGAGGCTTGGGCTAAATTTGGCCTGTAGCTGAACCCCTCTCAGGACTGTGCCACTGGACACCTACTACACAAATCCACACTGATAAGACCAGGAGACTTAGGAGCTTTCCTTAGTACAATGAAACAGACACCAAAAGGTAACCAAAATGGGAAGACAAAGAAGCAGAAACCATATGAGAGAACAGAACAGAGATCCAGATATAATGGAGTCAAGCAATCTAACAAATGCAGGTTCAAAACACTGGATATAAAGATACTCAATGAAGTGTACATAAATTAAGTGAGAACTTCAACAAAGAGAAAAAAAAGCTTAAAATGAAAATTATAAAGGGAATCAGTCTGAAATGAAGAACACATTATCAGAGACAAGAAGTATATAAAATGGAATAAACAAAGTGAACAAGGAAAAGAATCAAATGCCCTAGCCAGAGGACAGGAAAGCCAAGGACACACAATCAGAATGGCAAGAGATAAGATGCCAAGATTATAAAAATAATTAAAGGAGCATATGGGGCACAACTAAGAGTCCAAATATCCGTCTGATTGGTGTAACTTAAGAAAATCAAGATGTTGAACAGCTGTTGGAAGAAATAATGATGGAAAACTTCTCTAATCTGGTGAAAGAAATGTATATAAACCCCAGAAAGCTCAGAGAATTCCAAAAATCAGGGATACAAAGAGGCTCACACCAAGACATATCATAATTAAATTTCCAAAGTTTAAATACATAAAAAAATATTAAAAGTAGCAAGAAGAAAACAGATAAATAAATAAAAGGGAACACCCATAAGACTGGTAGCTGATTTCTCAAAAGAAACTATGCAGGACAGAAGGGTTTGGCAAAAAATATTTGATGTGATGAAGACCCAAGGTCTACAACCAAGAATAATTTATCCAGCAAAGCTATCATTTAGAGTTGAAGGACAGATAAAGAAATTCCCAGACAAAAATATGCTAAAGGAATTTATCACCACCAAGCCTGTATTACAGAAAATGTTGGAGGGACTTCTTTAAGAAGAAAAATTATATATCAAAAACCAGAATTAAAGAATAGTAACAATTACATTCCTATCAATAAGTACCTTAAATGGAAAAGAATTAAGTGCTCCAATGAAAAGATAGAGTGGATGAATGGGAAAGAAAACAATACTCCTACAATGTTATCTATAAGAGACTCACTTCAGATTAAAAGACACACACAGACTAAAAGTTAGGGGATGGAAAAAGATATTGCTTTGATGAACCTAGAAGGTATTTAAGACAGACAGAGAAAGATAAATACTATATGATATCACTTATATGTAGAATCTAAGGAATAAAAAGAACAAATTAATCTAAAACAGATTCACAAATATAGTGGACAATTTGGTGATGGACTGAGAGGAGTGGGGGTTGGGAGGCTTGGAGAAGGGGTGAAGGAGTAAAGAAATACAAATTAGTAACTGATAGATGGTCACGGGGATGGGGAACATGCCATAAAGTATGCAATTAGCATTAATATGTGGGCTATGTGCTGGGTTAGGGGAGAGAGGGAGCAATTGGGGGGATAGTTTTATGAACTATATAGATGTATAACCAATGTACTGTATGCTTAAAACTAATTAAAATAAATAAATTTTAAAAGATCTACAAAAAAGTTAAAATTAAAATAAATTAAAAAATAAAAAATAAAACCAGAAATTCTACTTTGGTAAACTTACCTTAGTAAATAATTAAAATATATATGAGTATAAATATATTAGGGTTCAGTACATATACATATACACAAATAATATATGACTACAACATTCATCTAGCATTGTTTTTATGATAACAAACATTCTAAATGTTTCTCTTTACGTAACTGGTCAAATGAATTATGGCATAGACATACAGTGACATTTTACTTAAAATAATGGTGTGGTTTGTTGTAGAGGATGTGGAGAAAAAAGGACCCCTCATACACTCCTGGTGGGACTGCAAACTGGTACAGCCACTATGGAAAACAGTATGGAGGTTCCTCAAAAAAATAAGAATTGATCTACCATATGATTTAGCCATCCCTCTACTGGGTATTTACCGCAAAGACTTGAAAATCCATATCCGAAAAGATATTTGCACATTGATGTTCATAGCAGCATTATTCACAGTGGCCAGGACATGGAAGCAACCGAAGTGTCTTATGATAGATGATTAGATAAAGAAGCTGTGGTGCATATACACAATAGAATATTATTACTGAGCCATAAGAAGAGATGAAATACTGCCATTTGTGATAACATGGATAGACCTCGAGATAATCATGCTAAGCAAAATAAGCCAGACAGAAAATGTTGAAAATCACATGATATCACTTACATGTGGGATATAAACCTAAAAGCAACAAATGAACAGGACAAACAAACAGAGACTCATGGACATGAACAAGACTAGTGGTTACCAGAGTGTAGAAGGAAGCGGGGAAGTAGATGAGGTAAAGAAGGTCAAATATGTGGTGACAGAAAGAAATCTAACTATGGAAGATGAACACACAGTGTAAATATATATGCCTTACTGTTAAAGTGTACAACTGAAACATTGGATTTTGTTAACCAACGTCACCATAAAAAAATAAATAAATTATGAAGAAAGAAAGAAAGAAATTAGATAGATAGATAGATTGATTGATAGGTAAACAAATAAACAAACAAATAAATAAAATATTACTATTTTTAAAAAATAATGGTGTGGATCTACATTTATTAACATTAAAAGATGTTCACAATATACCAAATAAATACATTTTTAAAAATGTGTGAATAATATGACCTCAAACTATTTAAAAATAATGTGTGCACCTGTATGTGACCATGTATGTATATTCAGGATAAAGTCTGAAAGGATATGTAACAAAATAATAAGTACTTCTGGATGGTATATTGCAGGTGATATTTTCTTTACTGTGATTTTCTATAAATTCTTAATTTATTAAAATAAACATAGATCAATTTTTTAAATAATGCTTATTAAAGAAATTTATGTAATACAAAAAATATAAAGAAGAAAATAAAACAATCATCTCAAAATCTGCCATCCAAAAATAACCATTTTTGTATTAAGTGACCATCATTCCAAAAATATGAGCATCATCCTAGATATCTCCACATGCACAAATACACATAGACATGTAAATTAGATACATGATAGCTATATTAGCATATTGATTAAAATTTATTGAAATAGAATCACATTATACATGCTACATTTTTATAAAGGGCATTAAATCTACCACTGATTTTAAAAAGAGAAACCAAAGCACACTAAAATAATTGTTGAACTTCAGCTAAAGGTTTTTATCACTATAAAATATATTGTTTCCTAAAAGATTGTTCGTATCTCTCTATGGTTATAGAAAAAAAAAACTTAAAACTTCAGAATTCTTCCCTCCAGCTCTTCCTGTCTAAGACTAAACCTTTATATTCTGGAACCCACTTCCTCCAGCCTTCTTAGTAACCTCAGCCTTTCACCCGTCTCCTGTCACTCAAAAATTTTCAAACTCTTCTCCCTCTAACTCTTTCCCATCAAGGCCAAGCCATTCTTCGAATATAAATAAACTCTTGTAACATCAGCTTCCTTTTTCCCCTTCAAAATCAAATTTCTTAAAGCTGTCTAAACTCACAATCTCCATTTGCTCAAGTCTGACTCACTTTTTAAACACTTCAATTTATTTCTGACCCTATTATTCTAACTAAAACTACTAACAGCAGGTCACTAATGCCTAGACTGTAAGCATTCAGAAAATATTTGATGAATGAGCTAATTAATGAAAAATTTATCATCAGTTGCCTATCTATCCAGACAAAATATTTATCTATAGAAAACCTGACCAGTCACATTTGATATCCCAAGATCACCCTACATAGAGACTCCTAGGTAATTATAGAACTGAAAAAGTACTGTTGGCCCGAGTACTGATTTGAGTTCAAGACAGTGTTTTCCAAACTTTAGCATGTATCAGAATCACCTGGAGAGCTGTTTTAAATGCAGATTGTGGAGCCCCAGCCCTAGAGTTTTTGTTCTGTAGGGCTGAGTAGGGCTTGAGAATCTCCATTTCTAAGTGAAGCTGATGCTGCTGGTCAAGAGATCACATTTGGAGAACCATGAATTAAAAGAACAAGACTACTTGGTAAGACTTCTCTTTTATTTTGTTGACTGATATATTTCCTGTAAAACTCATGTTTCAAGTAGTAGATTTCTTGTACATGTTCCATAAGTTTATCAGTTCTCTGAAATTCATATTGTCTCCATTATCCTGTATGGTATCCAACAATAAATCATTCTAGCCCAGTTAGAACCTGTCAATTAGGTGGTAAGAATTCTGCAAGCATACCATTTTTCTTGACACTACAAGATTGTCTAACATTCTCACTTTTAATTTGTTTTGCTAGGCATTATTTCTTAAACTAGGTTTAATTGTCCTCTGCATTAAAAGACACTACCCGGATACTTTTTGTCAGTAAACACATTAACAAACTGCAGTTGTTCTTTATCAAACTGAGGTGCATTAATAGTTAATACCTCCAAATAATAACAAGCAATATGGACAAAATGTTGCAATATTGGTAAAAACTATGTTTATAAAAATATTGTTAAAATTTCTTGTTTCATCTTTGGAGCTAGCCAGTGGGATATACTTATCTTTATTAAGGATTTTGTAGATGCCTCATAAAGGCTAAATAATACTTCTCTTTTAGCAAAAGCATAAGCTCTTGCAGGTTTAGAAGTATGAACCTATTAATGCTTTTTAAACAAAATTGGTGTTAAATAGAGGGTAGGATCTTTAGCTGCTTTAGTGGAAAGTGTAACAAGAATTAAAGAACAATTGCCTAGTAGATTTACTAATTTATAACTTTCAAAGATATCACTTTCTTTAGAAGCTTTATATATCTCAATAGACAAAGTAACAAAGAGAATTGAACATTTAATCTGTTTTTCAGCAGAACCTCCAAAATTGTTCATAGTGGGAGTGGGGGAAAGGATGTCTAATTGGAAGGAAATCACTCTGCTTTTCTCCTCAAAATATTACCTAGAAGGGCCACAGCTCTGCATTAGCCATGCCAGTACCTGCTTGTGAGAGTCTTCCCTCTGACCCAGGGGCAGTGCTAAGCAAGAAATGTTTACTTCAAATACTGCCAGCCAAGGTTAAATATCTAAAGACTGGTTCAAGTTGCACATCTAGCAAGGAAGCAGGTTTGGGGCAAGTGCAAGCATCTGAGGACAGCACAGGAAGGCTATTTGACAGCTTCTAGTTGGAGATTTTTTCAAAGGGCTTTCTAAGATGCCAAGTTAATCTTGAGGTTTCTTGCCTCACCTCCTTTTATGTCCCTCCCTGAACATTCTTGTATAAACTTGTCCTCAGGATGTCTTTCTGCCTCTTATAAACCCCCACCTCTGGGTAGCCTTGGCACATTTGCCTTATCCTGAGGCCATCAAATTACCTGTCCATTTCCACATTTCTGTGCTTAAAAACCTTCCTTTGAGGCATAAATGAAGATCTTCCTGAGTCAGGCAGAGAAAGTGGGCCAAATAGGCTTTCACTCAGGCTATATCCCTTTGTCCCAGAAGAACTTCCTCCCCTCTGGAAATGAGAAATGAACTATCTTGACAATTAATTACCTAGAAAGGGCCAAGTGTGAGACTCAGTCTTTTGAAGGACCAGGGCCCAGACTATTTTGATTCAGAGTAAAACTCTGAACTGAAACCTGAGAGGAAAAACGTCTTGTAGACCATGTTGCACAATGCACTTCTCCAAGTGTTCCTGGCTACCAAAATCTGTCTTTGTCTGCTTGGAACACAATAACAAAATAGCATAGATTGGATTGCTTAAACAACATAAATTTATTTCTCATTTTTTGCAAAGTGGATAGGCTGAAATTTTCCAAACCTTCAAGTTCTGGTTCTGGAATTGTTTAGCAATTCCTTCTTCAATTCGTGCCTCTCTTCTCATATTTTACTATTAGCAGTCAGGAGGAACCCACACCACTCTTTCACTACTTTGCTTAGAAATCTCCTCAGCTAAATATCCAATTTCATTGCTTGCAAGTTCTACCTTCCATAAAACACTAGAACATAAACACAATGCAGCTAAGTTCTTTGCCACTTTATAAAAAAGATCGTTTCCCCCTAGTTTCTAGTAACATGTTATTCATTTCCATCTAACACCTCACCAGGATGTTTTTGTTTCTTTAATGTCCTTGTTTCTACCAACATTATGCTCATGATTATTTATGTATTCTCTAAGAAGATGAAAGCTTTCTCTCCAGCTCTACTCCTTTCTTTCTGAGCTCACACTAGAATTTTCCTTAATATGCGTAGTTCTCACATGCACCTCAAAACTTTTTCAGCCTCTACCTATTGCCCGGTTCCAAAGCCACTTCCATATGTTTAGGTATTTGTTACAACAGTACCTCATTTCTCATCCCAAACACCACCTCTTATATCCAGCACCACCTCTCTCTCCAAGCAGAGTCCCATCAGCTAGATGAAGATTTCACACTCTTCTTTGATATTTGCTTTTCCCAAACTCCAAAATAACAAAATTTCTCACTTACCTAAGAACTCACACTCATCCTTTCCTTAACCAACTTAAATACTTTTCTGTCTTTATCTTGACTCTTTAGCTTGAACTTTTGCTTATGTTGGCCTCATAGAGTCCCCCTTTCTTTCTCTGTATTAATTCTTGACCTCCTTTTCAGATTTTCCTTGCTTGCTTCTTAAATATCTATATTCCCCAGGTGTCTTATATATATATAATTTCAAATAGTGATAATTGCCATGAAGAAAAACAAAGCAAAATAAGAGAGCCATGGAGAAGAAAGAACTCTCTGAGAGATATATTTGACCAGATGTTATTTAAAGCCATGACTCTAGATGAGATCACCTAGGGAGGAGAGCAAATAGAGAAGAGAAAGCTGAGGACTCAGCTCTGAGGTATTTCACCCTTTTAATTTTACTAAAAATAGAAAAATCCAGTGAAGGAGATTGAAAGGAAAGTGGCTAGTGGATAAGAAGAAAAAGAAGAAAACATGAGGTTCTGGAAGTCAAAAAGTACAAAAAAGTGTTTCAAGAAAGAATGAATAATCACATACTGCTGAGAGAATAAGATGAAAATTAAGAATTGTTTATTGAATTTGGCAAGAAAGAGATCTTTGCCAACCATAAGATTGGTTTTAGTGGGATAAGAGGACAAATGCCTCACTGGAGTGTGTTCCAATAGTAATGGGACAACTCTTTTAAGAGACTTGCTATAAAGGAGAGCAGAGAAATGGGGGGAGGGATAGTGGAATGAGAATATGTGGTCATGAGAGACCTTTTCATATGGAACACATTACAGCATGAGGATGGGTATGATGTGTAAAAAGTAAAACTGATCATGAAAAAGAGAACAGGAATGACTGCAGAAGCAAAGTCCTTGAGTAGAAGAGAGGGGACAACATCTCCTGACCTAACTGTAGTTATTAGGAATTAGAACAGTTTACCTGATGCAGCAGAAATAACAGCAGAGTGGCGTACAGATTTGATGGTGAGGATGTGAAGTACTCTTATCATTGTTCTTGGTTTCTCAATTAATTAGATGCAAGGTCATCAGCTGAGTGTGAGGAGAATAGGATTGTTAGAGGTTTGAGAAATAAGATTGCTGTACGTCCCTAAAAAGATCACTCAAAACATGTGATCATAGATTTAATGTAGGACCAATCAGCACAGCTGGACATTTTCCTCCAGCTACATTCAGCTGAACTTCTTATTAAGAACTTTTGCTTTATACCCTTATTCTGAGTGACTTCATACAAATTTATGGGTTAGCCGACATTTACATCTCACGATTTTCAAATCTATATCTACAGCCCAAACCTCTTTTTTGAAATTCTAAACTCATATTGTCTACTGGATTTCTAAACTTAAAATTTCAACACACCAAAAATGAAAATATTTTAAAAACTACTTCTATAGCCCTTAGCTATGCTGACAATCCACCATCTAATACCTAAAGGAAGAAGTGAAAGTTCTGCAACATTTCTTCCTCACACACTTTATTACCCCAGTCAGAAAATCTTGCAGACCCTACCTTCCTCCTATTTTTGCATATCTATTCTCTTTTACTTCACTGCCCTTTCCCTAAATTCAGTCCTTTATCAGCACTGAGAGTCCTGCAACCTCACCACCTCACTCTCCTACTTAAAATATTTCAAAAGTTCTCGTCAGCTCAAAAAGTAAAATTCACTTCAAGGAGTGATGCTGGTTATCCTTTAGCAAATATCCCGCCAATTTGCCTCATGGCCTTTTCTTTCAGCCATTCCAAATACTTGCAGTTTGCCATACCTCACATTGTATTGCAGTTATGTACCTTCAAATATAGCCCTCATTTAAAAATATTTTCCTCATTTGCTATACTATGAGCTCCTGGACTTTTCTCTAAACTCCATCCTAACACCTACTACAAACCAGCTTCTAAGTACTCCCAAGGTACCCTGAGTAGACTACTTAAATTCACTTATCACACTGATTTCACATGACCCATCTCTTCCAGCTACCTCCCTATTTCTCTGTTCTCCTTTGTAGAAACCCCCATCAAAAAATTGTCAATACTCACAGTCATCTTTTCCTTTCCTCCATTTATCTCTCAAACAGATTTAAATCGGTCTTTTCATCTTGACTATTCTAGCAAAGTAACTGTTAACAAAGTCACAAATGTCTTCAACATAGCCATAAAAAAGTAGTCAATTCTTAGTCCTCATCTTACTGATCTATCACAGTTGTAACATTTGATACAATTTACCACTTTTTTCCTTGAGAGACTTTCTTCTCTTCTAGACAGCACTTTTCTTGTTTCACCTTTTATCTCACTATAACTACTACTCTATCCCCTTTGCTGCTTCTCCTGATCTGCCCGATTTCTAAAACCTGGAGTGCTCTTTTCTATGCTCTGTATATTCACTTCGTAGGTGATATTATCAATTTCATAGCTGAAATATGCATCCTAGCCCAAAGCTCTATCCTGAACTCTAGACTAGAATACCCATCTGCCAACTTAACACATGCACTTAAATGTCTAATAGGCAGCTTACCAGATTCCTTCAACAATCTTTCCCTTTTCAGTAAATGGTAATTTCATTCTTCCACTTGTACAAGCCAAAAACTTAGAGTCATTCTTAAATCTCTCTTTCTCTCATACCTCAGATTCAATCCATCATCAAATCTTATAAAATCTGCCTTCAAAATCTTTCTGTTCATGCTGGTCAGCACCATTCTTTCTCACCTGGATTATTGTAACAGCCTCCCACAACTGATCTCCCAGATTCCATCCTTATCTCCCTTCATATAACAGCCACAGTGATTCTTCAAAAACAGGTTGTCTCATGTCTCTTTGCTCAGAATCCCCAAGTTATTTCCATAAAAGAGACATTACAATTGTTTACAAGACCCTGCATAATCTAGCCCCCCACTACCTCCTGAACTCATCTCTAGCAACTCTGCCCAATACTCTGCTCCAACTACAGTGCTAGAAAAGCATGGTCCTGCCTCAGGCCCCTCATAATTGAGGTTTCCTCTGCCTAGTTTGTTCTTCCCTGGGGATATCCACATGCTCAGTGCCTCACTTTCTTTGCATCTCTGCCACCCTCTCAGAGAGGAGTTGTCTGACTATTTTCAATTGTACTTATCACTATCTCCTGTATCAGTTTCTTTATTACTTTATCTTCTGTCTTATTCCATTATAATATAAATTCTGTCAAGACAAAGTACTTTATTTTATTCACTGTTGTATTTTCAGCACTAGAATAGTGCCAAGCATTCGATAGATGTTGAGTAAAAAATCTAATAGATTTGAATACTGGTTTAGTTGTATGTCTCACCCACTAGGATCTATATTATATTCAATTTTAAATCCCCTTGGCCTAGAACAATGCCTAGGAAGTGTGCAACTTATTCATGAATAAATGAGTGAATGAGTATAAAATTCAACTGTAAGCATGAAAATGTCAAATAGACCTTAGGAAAGATGGTTAATAAAAACTGACATTATCAGCCAAGTGAATAGAGAAAAATCTCCTGAGAGAATCTGGGCTCCAAAGGTGGCAGGAGACTCAGGCCAGCTACTTAGAGCTTTGCATCCCTTTGGCCATGGTGGTGGTTTCAGACATGGATCTCCATCAGAACCATAGTTTCTAAGACAAAGACAAGTGCTCTGTCCACTAGGACATAAAAATGAGAGGATGTAAGGTCTGGAGTTGTTGCCATTACCTTTCAACCATGTGAAATTTTATTTTATTTTATATTTACATCAGAAATTATGTTTATTATAAACTTATCCTCCTGGTTGAGAACCACTGATCTAGAGTTAAAACCAACATCCTCAATTTACAGATAAAATATCCAATAGACTGAATCATCTGGCCAAGGTCAGAGCTAATCAGTAAAGAGAGTTAAAGCTGGAATCCAGGGTCCTGACCCTCAGGTCAATGACCTGACTTTCAAGTCTTGCTCCACATCAATTCCATTCTCAAGGAGCTACTAAGATACTTTGAAGAAGTTCTACCAATAGTCATCACACATGCTAAGCTGTCATGGCACAATATGGAGGTGATCATTAGCACTCCTCTCATCTCAAATGCTGGACCTCAGAGAGCAGAAGACATCTTCACAATCCAATCATATGCATGAAGGGGTTCCTGTTAAAGAACCATATAATACTGGTACCCAAATTATATTATTACTTTACTGAAATGTATGAAGTTTTAGTTGCTCAATATTTTTGTCAATACTTGATATTGTCAACCATTTTTTATTCTGGCTATTGCACTAGTGATGTAACACTTCTTCATTTTGGTTTTATTTTGCATTTCCACAATGACTAATGATGTTGAACATTGCTTCGTGTACTTATTGGCAATTTGTTATCTTCTTTGGTTAAGAGTTTGTTTATACTCTTTGTCCATTTTCTTAAATATTTTCAATTATAGTTGACATACAATAATATATTAGTTTCAGGTATGTAACACAGTGATTAGACATTTATATGTTATGAAATAGTCACCTTGATAAATCCAATACCCACCTGACACCATACATAGTTATTATAATACTACTAACTATATTCCACAGGCCATACTCTATACCCCCATAACTATTTTGTAACTACCAATGTGTACCTCTTAATCCTCTCCACTTTTCCCTAATCCCATAATGCCATTCCTGCAAATCCAGCAACCATCAAAATGCTCTCCGTGTCTATGATTTTGTTTCCATTTTGTTTATTTATTTTGCTCCTTAGATTCCACATGTTAGTGAAATCACAGACACTTTCTCTGTCTGATTTACTCCACTCAGTATGATGACTTCTAGGTCCAACCATGTCATTGCAGATAGCAAGACCCCATTCCTAGTTTTATAGCTGAGTAATAACAGTCCATTGTATATATATCCCCTCTTCTTTATCCACTCATCCATTGATGGACAGCCAAGTGCCTCCATACCTTGGCTATTGTAAATAATGCTGCAATAAACATATGGATTTATATGTCCATATGTTTGTATAAATATCCAGAAGTGAGATTACTGGGTCCTTCTTTGGTTCTTGTTAGAGCCTTTGTTTTAAAGTGTATTTTGTCTGGTATTAGTATTGCTACCTTAGCTTTGTCTGTTTCCTTTGTTTTAATTTTTATGAAATATCTTCTCCATCCCTTTACTTTCAGTCTCTGTGTGTCTTTCAATCTAAAGTGAGTCTCTTGTAAGCATCATATGTAAGAATCTTGTTTATTATCTATTCAGCCACCTTATCTTTTGGCTGGGTCATTTAATCCATTTACATTGAAAGTAATTCTTGATAGGTATGTAGTTATTGCCATTTTATTCATATTTTCAGACTTGTAGGGACTACTCTTTCCTACACTGGAACCTTAGGCTGTGGAGCCTAGTGTGAAGGTGGTCCCCCTCACTCTTCCAGGGGACCTCTGAAACTGATATTCTCCTCCCAATTTTGAACTGCTACACGTAGGTGTAGGACCAATCTTTTCCAAGTCTCCAACCTTCCTACCATTCTCAAGGTAGCTTCTTCTATATGTCCTTCTTCTATATGTCCTATATGTAGGACTTCTGTTCAGCTAGATTTCAGGTGATTCTTAATGATGGCTGTTCAGTAGTTTAGTTGTAATTTTGAGATGGTCATGAGAGAATGCAAGACACAGTGTTTACCTACTTCGCCATTTTGACTGGAAAATCTTATAACATTTTAGACTGAAGAAAACACCATAGAAGAGAGTACTAGTGAACAGAGAAACTAAATTCTTAAGTCATTGCTTGAACACTAAATTTAGTACTGCCTAAATATTTACTTCCTAGAGTTTTAAATTATATGAGTGAATATGTTTCTTTGTTTGTTTATACTGGCTTGAATTTGGTTTTCTGTCACTTGCTACAGAAAAAAAAATTATCTTGATTGATTCAGGGTCATTAAAAAAATTAGATTCCTGGGAGCCAATACCAGATGTTCTGATTTTTAAGTCTAGGCCATAGAATCTGTATTTTAACAAGGTGTCTAGAAATATCCATCAGGTTCTGAATTGCAAGCAGAAAACCAAAGTCTAGCAGAACCCAAGCAAAAAGAACCCAGTAGAGGGGGATTAGCCAGCTTACAAGATAAATAGAAGGGCTGGAGAGCCAGTCCTTGAACTATATAGTGAGGAATGAAGTCCCAAATCATGATGCCAAACTTATCCAGTGAAGCAGTCTCTGAGGTTGCCAAAGAACACTAAACAGTATGACTTGCACATCTACTCCCAGGAACTCAATCTTGGGCAACCACCATAAACCCCAACATTGCTACCATTGCTACCTTGTAAATTTAATCTTGTTACAACTACTACTGCAAACCAATTCATTGCCACAGCCAAGCCAGAAGCTTGATTTTGCTACTACTGCTAATGCTACTAGAAAGGCAAAAAGATTTTCCTATGATCCCCTCTACTTTGCATCACTAGCTCCTCTGCATGGGATTTTCAATTCTAGAAAAGAAAATAGGTTCTTTTTACAATTATACTCATAAATTGGAGAAGCCTCCAATTATTCATTCTACCCAACTCTAGTCTAAGAATAAAATATAGAAACAACCAATCATAAAAGTAGAAGCAACCAAAAGAAATCTGTTATTCTGTCAATAAGCAAGCCAGAAGAGGCCCATTCTTTGCTTGAGAGTCTGGAGTTTAATTTATATCACTGATATTGTTTCCATCTTTCTCACATCAAAGGACATTTTCAATATCTCTGTCAAACATAGCAGGTATACTATTTTGGTCAAACTATTGAACAATCCAGGCTTACAAATGATTTTACTAATTTTTTTTCACAAATTCTTCAGTGAACTTAAAGCTCAGACAACCTACTGATCCTAGTGCCTACATCCTAAAAATTAGAACCACTTGAAAGAAAATTATTCTAGTCACATGTTCCAGGAATTTAACACAGTATGTGGCATACCTACCAAAAAGCTAATAAGGAGAATTTTCTGTAATCTTACATTAGAAATAAACATCAAAAATGTTTTTCTGTAACTCCTTCTCTCTTTATTATGAAAGTGAGAGGTTTTCCTATCCTTCTACATGGAAATTTTCCTCAACAATGCTGTTCAAATTATTCTAGCTAAGCAATTGGTTCCATTTCTAATGATCCCGATGCTTTTCTCTGTTCTCTGTGATCCCTCATGTTTTCTGACAGAACTCTGGCAAAATGAATTTGACCTCTTCATGAAACTCAGTATGAAGTGTGGCCGGCATGCTCCCTGCTTATTTCAACATGTAACCTATTGCTCACTATCAGCTTTAAGCCAGGGACATGGTAAAAAATATCTCAGGTGATGGGTCAGATCAAGAATGAAGATTTTCCTGGCCCCCTTGCCACAATGAACTCTGTTTCTCAGTATGGTACCTGGAAAGTGGACAAAGTCCCAGTAAGGAAGTCATCTTCCCCCATAACTTTTCAGTCAATCAGACCCACATGCTGATTAGTAATAATATAGAAAAGAGGCATGAGAACTACACAAATTGACTAAATATTAAATCAGGTTACATTCAGAGCCTGTTACATGCTGCTAGACATGGGAACCTGATTGATCAGCATACAGACAGACCACTGGAACCTATAGGAATATTCTTGCTAAGACTGCTAGCAACTATTCTCCCTTGCCTTTAACACTGCATACTCATACCATGAAAAGAAAACAGATATAAACTCAGTTTCTCAAACATTCAGGGTTTTGTTCGCTGACATTGAGAAGAGACCATATCTTTGTCTGTGGAGTATTATTTCTTCTCTAACAAATTTTTCTTTGTCCCTAACTCTGGCTTGCTCTTGAATTCTTTCTTGTGCAGAGCCAAGGACCCTCTATCAGAGGGCATAGGAATTGAATCCCACACCCTGTCCTGCAGGCACTTACTTAATCACTGACAATACTTTTGACTAAAATGTCTGCCTCCACCCTACACGTTATTTGTATACTGCCTTAGTATCATTGGTGGAAGCTGTTGCAATCTACCTTTCCCCTTTGACAGTTTGTTTCAGTGCCTCCCACACACAGCTAAGGCTCTGAGTCATTGACTGTCTGTTTTTCCATTGCATAACCTCAGGGAAGGACTTTGCAAGTGTTTGATGATGGTAGAAGGTATCCCTCCTGATTACTGAGCCTGTGCCAGCCTTTTGTCTCTTTTATCATCCTTACTCTGATTCCTAGGCCTTTCCCCAATTGCCTGTTTTGTTCTGTTTAGGTTATATTACTTCATATATAATTAGATTGGTACATTTCTTTTCTGGTGGAAAAAGCAGAGTGCAGGTCTTTTATCCCAAGATCTGACATTCTTTAAAAACCTACAGAAAGCTCTAGATCATAAGCCTTGAATCTATTTCACAATGAACACACTTCATATTTTGCTTTAATCAAATTGCAGGGTACATTAGGTGTGTTAAATTTTAGAGACAAAAGGATCTAAGAGACTTCCTAGTTATTTTACTTTATAAAAAAACAGAAATTCACAGAGGTAAATTATTTTTTTAAAATAACTGTTCTTTTTGTCCATGTGTAACCATTCTGTTAAAAATAATCTTTGTGTATAGTAATTCATTGGGTGATTTAATGGGAAGAAAAAAGTAGGGTAATGTAACCACTGTATAAACCAATGCTTTATATAATGATATGGTAAGCTGAATAATATCTCCCTAAAGATGTCCATATTCTAATCCATAAAACTTGTGAATTTGCTACCTTACATTACAAAAGAGACTTTAAAGAAGTGATTAAGTTAAGGATCTTGACATGAGTTATTATTCTGGATTATCTGGGAAGAACCAATGTAATTACAAAAGTTCTTATAAGTGGAAGATGGAAGCAAAAGAATCAGAATCAGAGATGTGATGATATAAAGAGGGTTGGAGTAATGTGATGTGAAGACAGAATGAATGCAAGACTGATAAAACCTTTATTTTAGCCCAGTGAAACACATTTTGGGCTCCTGACCTCCAGAAGTATAAGATTATAAATTTGTGTTGTTTTAATCCACTAAATTAGTTGTAATTTATACAATACCATTTGCTGTAATTTGTTACAATGGAAATTGACACAGGTTTTGGTACCGGACGTAGGGTGCCGCTCTAACAAATAACTAAAAACATGGACATGGCTTTGGAATTAGATAATGGCTAGAGGCCAGAAGAATTTTGAGAATAGAAAAAGTCTAGATTGTCTTAAACATACTGTTAATAGAAATAGTTATGTGAAGGACTCTGCTAGTGAGGGCTCAGGGAAAAAAAAAATGAGAAACACGTTACTAGAAACTAGAAGAGAATTCTTGCTATATAGTGTCAGGAAGCTTAGGTGAATTTTGTCCTGCAGTTATGTGGAAAGCTAACTCCAAGTTATAAATTATAAGCTCAAATATTTACCTAAAGAGATTTCAAAGCAAAGCTTTGAAGGGGCAGCCTGTTTTCTTTCTGCTGCAACAATGTATGCCAAAAAGAAGAAAAGAAGAAGAAGAAGAAGAAGAAGAAGAAGAAGAAGAAGAAGAAGAAGAAGA
>PVKZ01001770.1:88453-323669 GCA_004027375.1 Macroglossus sobrinus | reverse complement strand
AGGAAGGAAAGTAGGAAGGAAAGTAGGAAGGGAAGAGAAGAGAAAAGAAAGGAAAGGGAAAAAAGGAAAAGAAAAGAAGAGAAATGAAAAAAGAAAGAGAAAGAGAAAGAAAAGAAGAAAGGAAGGGAAAGGGAAAGACAATCTTTTCAGTGGAGAACTCTTACAGTTTTTCCCTTGAACCCTATAGAAGCTACATTGCCCCCAGCCCCAGGCCCTGGTATGTTTCTGTCCAGAATGATTATACCTCATAGTCCTCTGCATGCTATAAAGAAGCAGGTCTGCCAAAACCTGGTGGTGCCTTGCTTTCCCGTGTCTACTGTATTATCACTGTGCCCAAGCCAAAAACGTATCTCGACTTCTGACTATAGTATTAAACTTCTAGAACCCTTTACACTTCAGGGCCTCTGGCCCAACAATCTACTGTTAAAGCTGATTTGAAGCCAAGAGAAGGTTCATCCAATTCTAATGGGCCAAAAGCTATGTCATCCTGAACGGCCTATCAACAAGCACACATTTGGTGCCCATATAGGCTAAGCACTGCCTTAGTCATAAGCTCGTTTGCTCAGGTCCTCGTTTGCTTTCAGCAGCACTTCAGTAACGTCCTCATCTCTGTCTCTATTCCCCAGTTCTAAAGTAAACCATGGGTCCACCAGAGAGTTTGCTTAAATGTATCCGATTGCTCTGCTTCCCCAGTGGACCTTTGAGATGGCTCTCCCTGCTAGTAAAGTGCCAGCTCTTTAGTGTTACAGATGGATCCCAGCCACACAGCCCCAACCCGTCTCCCAAGCTATGCCTCTGTCTAGTTTCCTAATTGCATGGTCTCTTTCTCATACTCTCTCCACACGTGCTCCAGCCAAGCAGCTTCTTGCTATATCATTCTTTCGTGCCAGGTTTATATACACAATTTCCTTTGCCTAGAATGTACTTTCCCCTCTTGTTTACAGGTAGAAATCCTACTCATCCATTCTATAAAATCAATGTTGGTGTGCTGGCTTCCCTACTTATTCCGTAGGGGAGCAGCCTGCTAATCTGAAAATAACCTTGTTTCTGAGGTTCAAAGTCGAGCTCCATCTTCTGCTTGGGGAAAGTTTTCTCGGTTTGATTGTTTTCTTGCTCACTCGCTGTCTTGCTTTAGAGAAGAGCTACACTAATACATGAGCAACTCCAATAACCTTTGAGCAGCATCAATGTCCCAGTCTTATCAAGAGTAATCTCTCAAAAAAAAAAAAAAAAGAGTAAAAGCCTCTTTTAAATGTTGCACTTGAAAGCTATTTGAAGAGTAGAATGAACAATATTTAATACAGTCATGCTAAGAAGGAACTAAAATTAAGACGTGTACTCTTTAACTCCTTTTTGTTGCCTGAGTCCACGTAAGCACATATTTTGTTAGTATTTGTTATCCCTTCGCTGATTTTCAGGGCAGTTTCCCATTTATGCTTTTTATTGCAGAGCTATCAACAATTCACTCTCACACCCCAGCACATCCCAAGTCAAGCACATCACCATCTCTTTAAAGTTGTTCTTCTGGATTCTTTGAGTCCTGGGAAGTACATCACTTGGAGTTATACCCAATGTGTTCTCCGTCACTCCTGACAATGAATAAATTGCCAAATATTCTTATTCTACTTCTGCAGCATTTCTGACAAATATTCCCTCCTGCTACCTCCACTGTCAACATCCTAGTTCAGGCCCATGTTGCCTCCCACCTATACCCTTGGAATCACCTCCAGCCCTGTTTCCTTCGACTCCTAAATTCCAACATCTACCAAGATTTCTTTTTCTTTTTCTTTATTCTTTTTTTTTTTTTTTAGGTGAGGCGACCCTTGGTTGACCTCACAGATTGTAAGGACCTTGTCAGCTTACAATTCCTTATTTTTAATTTTTTTTATGACTACAGCACCAGGTCTTCCTAGGTGGCCTCCTGTGCAAGTACTAACCAGGCCTGACCCTGCTTAGCTTCCAAGATCCGATGGGATCAGGCTTGTTCAGGGTGGCATGGCCATAGACTACCAAGATTTGTAAAACTCAGCTGTAAGCATGTTACCTCCCAGCTCAAAAACCCTCAGTTCCTTCCTATCTCCTAATAAACAAAGTCCAAATTCTTCAGCCTGACATTCAAGGCCCACCCATGCTCTGACCCCAATATAATGTTATAGTGGGACTTCCTCCTACTCTGCTACATGTACTCCAGCCAAAATGTACTAATTCTCTCCCAAATACAGTCTGCCCATTCTAGCATCTGGTCTTCATCTGTGGCGTTCTTCTATCTTCTTACTTCCCTAAATTCTTGCTGATTGAAATATAACCCTGAGTTCCAGTTAAAACTACTACCTCTTCCATGAAGTTCTTCTGGATTTTCCAGCAGAAAATAATCTTTTGGTCCTTGTACATACTTTATTTGTGTTTCTAATGTGACCCTTATGGCAGTGTATAGTGTAAGCTTGTTTTAAATTAAAAACATACAACATACAACAACCACAGTGAGCTTGTCCATTTGATTTTCAAACACATTTCAGACAAGAAGTAGCAAATTAGGAGCAGGGAGTAGAAATGCACAGTCACACGAGCATCCGTGAGGCTGGCAGTCCGGCAGCAAGGGAAGACCCAGAAAAGCTCAAAAACAAAACAACAGTAAAGACACAGAAATCTGCAGCCATTTAGGGTAGGAAAAACCATTCTGCATACCTCCAAAGGGCCTGAGGGCTTCTCAGTGTTATAGCACAAAACTACTTTTAATGACAACACAAGTTATCAAGCTGGTTAACGTTTATACTGTGCTATGTTAGAAGGCAGGGATGGTTAATATACTGGAAATGTTTCCATCCAAGATAATTAAAACTCTTGGTGTTTAAAAGGATAAATCTTCAGCCATCTATTAAACTCACTTATCCAGAACGGCTCTCTCCCACCCTGACCCTCAGGCTCTGGAGCCGGAGTTTTATTGTAGTTCCTTGCATTATTTGATTTATTTGCCTCAGAACATTCGTTGGCTCTTAGCATCTAGTTCAATTTTCATTCAGTAAGTTTTATTCCCATTTTATTCACACAACACTCTAAAAAGGCCAATAGAGGACACAAAGATTTGAAAAATCTGCACCCTAGGTTTGTCTTGGGGAAGCTCAAGGTCTAGTTGAGAAGATACCACCTACATCCCAGGAACCAAGTTAAGGACACAATAGAGTGAGATGCAAATAAGTGTATAGTAAAACAAACTTTGCGAGAAGAATTGTTTGGAAAAGGACTAGAGCTAATTGCAAAAGGTTTCTTAGAGATGAGTCTCTGAGCCAGAAGTGGAATATTTTGGGGAGGGCATTTTGGGTAAAGAAAATAGCACAAATTGGAATGCATTCCAGGGGCAAGAAAGAGCAAATTGTGGGCAGTCAATGGTAAAGAGCCAGCCTGGCAGCCTAGGGCTGAGGGGCCCTGCTTGGGAGTAATAAGAAATAAGTTTGAAGCATTTCAACAGTTTTATAAAAATCTCTGTCGTCTTTCTAAGGTCACGTCTTAGTCTGCCGGGACTGCCATAACAAAATCCCATAGACTGTGTGGTTTAAACAACAGGCATTTATTCTCCTACTTCTGGAGGCTGGGAAGTCCAATATCAAGGTAGTGGCTGATTCAGCTTCTGGTGAAAGCCTGCTTCCTGTCTTGCAGGCAGTCACCTTCTTGCTGTGTCCTCACAAGGGGGACAAGCTCTCTGGCGTCTCTTCTTGTAAGGACGCTAATGCCATCATGAAGGCCCCCATCCTCATAATTTCCTTTAATTCTAACTGCCTTCCAAAGATCCTATCTCTAAATGCCATCACATTGGGGTGTAGGCCTTAAATTTATGAATTTGGTGAGGGTACGGGGGGAGGGGTGGGTTGAGGGTGGGGACACAAACATTCAGTCCATAGCAGGTTGTATGAATGTAAATCCCCATATCTTTTGAAAAGCTCCCCAAATCAAGTTTGGTGTACAGATTAGTGCTCTGTCTTCTATCATGTTTTACTAGGGAGTTTATGTAATAGCTAATTGCAAACTACAAAACTGACTTGATTTGCTTTCTCTAAGTTCATTTTACAAAAAAATCATAGGAAATGTCAAGTGTTCCTTTGGTTCTTAGAAGCTCTGGACAATTCTACATCTAGAAGACATCATCCAGTGCTGTGGATGTGTCTGAAGCTTTGGGTAATGTTTAACAGATTCATGAGTATTTGGGTATGAAGAAAATAATAAGCTTACTTTCTACAGCTTGTTAACTGGTAGAGACTGGAGATTTATCAGCTTGTGAAAATGAGGTTTTAATAACTGTGCTTTTACCTTTCTCACTAGACTATAAACTCTTGGAAGCTGAGATAAGTGTTTTCCCCATAATCTACACCATCACCTACCACAGAAATGGGACTTAGTGTTCAGTGAACAACTGAATAAATGATTAAATGCAAGACAAATTAATTTTTTAACATGTGACTAAAGTGAAATCATATTTCTCGAAAGTAACAGCCTGAATTGGCTGAGATTCTTGTAACTGGTGGGTCATGCCTTTTTAACAAATTAAAAGCAAACCACAAAATCAAGGATTTTAAAGTGATTTTTTCATAGGCATGTTTGCTGTAAATCTCATACACATATCCTGCCGAATTGGCTGCTTGGTGTAATTGAGAGCCAATTTCAATGTTCACATGACAATGAAAATCTCAAGCTTAAATTTATTAATATGTTGTCTTGGCAGAACACCAGGCCTCTCTTCATAGTAAAATATGGAGAGAAAGGATATTAGTCTCCAAAGACTTGAGTTTGATTTTGAAAATAAACTGATGTTGTTTTTAAAAAGATTGTTCATAAGGAGACATAACTGTGGAGTTGTGAATCTAAAGCAATTTAAATGAAAAACAATCCAAAGGACAGAGAATCAAAGTTTTAGTATAGTGTTAAGTTGGAAGGCCCAAGGGTCAATATATTTAAGTGTTTTAGGGCCCACCTGAGCAATTCAAGTCCTGAACTGTTGCTAATCCACCAAACAGATAACTTCTTAACATACTTAACAAATAATTTGCCAAATACGCCAGCATATGAAGCAGAAGCACTACATATTCAACCAGATGGATTTTGGAAAAGGAAACTATATCATTTCCGAGAAGTGTGGCTGTCGTTTATTGGGCATGTATGTGCCAGGTATCTGTCCAGCACTGTTAAGTGCCATATAAAACTATCCAATTCTTACAAAACCCCCGTTGAGCAGATGAGGAAACTGAGGTTTAAAAATAAGCCAAGAAAATTACCCCAAATCAACAAGCCTGTAAATGGCAAGATTTTAGCCTTTGTTATTGATAGCTCCATTTTGTTCCACTGCTCCTCAAAAGATGGTCCTTGAACTGACAAAATCAGTATCATCTGGGAATTGTTAGCAATCAAAGTCCTGAGCCCCAACTAGACCTACTAAACCAGAATCTCTGGTAGTGGGACCTAGAAATCTGTTTCAACCAGCTCTCCAGGAGATTCTAACACACACAAAAGTTTGAGAAGTACACCTCCATTCTACTCTATATCTCCAAACTTTAACAGATATGTATATTTCATTTTGCCAGTACAGATTCTTACAAAACTCAGAAAATTAATATCACGTCCCTTTATTTGTTTGAGCTATGTGAGCAATAGTCACTATAACAGTAATCATAATTCCAACAAACAGAATATATAAAATGATCCTTAAGGAAAACAACCTAATAGTATTATTGTCCATCTAAAACATAAACAAGGGCGACAGTGATTGGAATTCTTTCAAGACCTGACTATGCGTATTGATTTGGGATTAAAATAGTAATCACTTAGCTCATTCTAAGCTTAAACAGATAAGATAGATTTTTAATATTAAGCCCAGAAATGAGTATCTTGCCAAGAGGGCAAGAGTAACATTGTGCTGTGAAAAAGTGAAATATAATACATGAAAATGGCAATCAGAATTCCAATCTATTGCTATGAGTCTTGCCAAATAATGAAATGTATTGACATACTGCTGAGCTGTCATTGGCATGTTATACAGACATTGAGATTTTCTAAGCAAAGTTACTGGAAGTCCTTCAAATATTTGTAATAGTGGAACGGGTAAACTGGAGCTGGTCTTTTTTTAAAAAAAAATGTGTTCCAAAATCCTTGATGAGAAAATATTTGGAATAAAGCACAATAGATTTATGTACAGACTTATATGGCTAAAATTGATTTTTATTTCCCTGGGAATTTAAGAATCTTTTTAATAGTGGAGAGCTGGTGTACAGCTGCAAGAGGTTGGCTTAAAACAGAGCCAATATTTATGCCTCCTTGATAGAACAAATGAGAGTTCTCACTCTGTTTTCTATCTTACTTTTTATGTTGGAAGCCTGGCAACGCTGAGATATAATACTTATTTTTTCAAAATGTTTCTAAATTGTTATTCACTGTTTTGTATTTCAGCTTGAAGCTGCTTTATTTATAATATTATTAAACCTCAAAGAAACCCATATGGTGGAAGAGAAAGGAGAAATTTTGCGATTTCACTGTTTTATTCTTCTTTAATGGAATTTATGTGAAGCTTAAAATTGTTCAAGTCTGTTTTTTATTTTCAAGGAGTGTGTCCATGCCTTGCAACAAGATGGTTTAAACAGATGGGTAAATTTTATGACACAGTAAATTGTATGGCTGACATATAATTCTGCAGAAATCACTCTCTAATAGGTGTGTAAAAGTTATATAGATACTTGCTATTTCTATAATTAAATCAAGTAAACCCAGCCTCACAAAAATACAAACATATTTTTGTCCAAATACAGATATAGCAATATTGTTACTAGCAATTCCTACTTCTCAATGATTTCAAGATTCTTTCTTGCCTCACTTATTATTCCTACTGCTTACTCTTTGCCTACTATGATTGAGGACCCTACTAAGATCCAGCATTATGCTGGGTGTTTTACCTGGATGTCATATGTACAGGTGCAGTACTCATATTTGATAAGCACTCAAGCGAATATTGTTATCTACATACATATGCTGAAAACACAGAATTTGTCTGTAGGCAAAGTAATTTATGCTTACTGAGATCCTAACTAGCAGAGCTTTGACACAACATGCAACATCGTTTCATGAAACAAATAAGGGCAAGAGTCCAACTGGTTAATATAATGTAGAGGTTAAGATCATGGACATAGGTGCCAGACAGCCATGGTTCCAGTCCTCACCCTGCCGCTTTCTACCTATGTGACCATGAACCAGTTCTTTCAGCTTCCTGGACCTCCACTTTCTGCCTCATGGGGCTGTTGTCAGAGTAACTCAGAGAGCACTTGAAAACATGCCTCTTGTGGAGTAGGTGGACAATATATGGTAGCTATCATTATTATTCTCTGCGTACTTTCATCACCTGCAAAAAGGATGCAAAAAACAAACAAACTTTATGGAATTTCTGTTATAGGAAAGGCTAGAGATTCCATGAGGCTAAGAACCATGTTTGTCTTTTCAATATTGTATCCTCGCACATCGTGTAGATGCCTGGCATACAGTAGGTATGAATAAAAATTTAAGTGAATGAATAAATGAATTATATATGGTAAAGCATTTGGCAAGTGCTCGATAATTGTGAGCTATATTAAGTATTTTTAACTATTCTGTGGAATCTCTTAATAGAGATTTTGTTCAGTTTGAACTTTGCCCATAATATTGGAAAGTCTTCACTCCCTGGAACTAAGAATTTCAAGAAGCTCCATCCAGTGGCATTATGGAATAGCTCCCTAGGCCTTGACTAGAAAGGAATTAGTGGTAAGAGCCTGGGGCCAGTAATCCAAAAGATTAAGATTCAGGTCCTGACTTGACAGTTTTCTAGTTGTGTAGTCTTAGACAAGTCATTCCACCTCTCTGGGTCTGTTAACTCAAATGTAAAATGAAGAGTTTGAATTGAAATATCTTCTAATTCTGAAGCTCTACAGTTTATATAAAAAATTATATCATAATTCTTTATTCCTGACTATATGAATAATTCTTATGGCTTATCCCTCACGTATGTAGCATGCTTATTACACACACACACACACACACACACACACAAATGTATATATGTGAGTCCACAGTGCCTGCTGTGAATTTTTTCACCTAATATAAGAAATTTTCTTCTGGAACAATGAATTCCTGTTTCGTTTTATACTTTTTTGGTGATGCTTGCATGGTAGTTGTACATTTAGATCTGGCATCTACATTCTGTTAGAAATGAGACATGTACTAAAAAGAAGCCTTGATTCAGAAAAATTAATGACCTATTTTGTCCATTGTAGCCCAACGTGATTTTCCTCCTCCTCACTTGTCCACTTTTTTTTGTTTGTGTCAATTATTGCTATTTCTTATACATCTAACTGGTCAACTGTGTGCACCTGTTCTCTCTGAAAGAGAGACTATCACTTATTAAGCACCTACTATTTGCCAGGCACCATCTTAGGGAATTATCTAAATCTTTCAACAATCCTCAAAATTTACAGCTGAGGAAGGTGAATTTAAGTGCTTAAGTAGGTAACAGTAAATGATGGAGTCTGAATTGGAACCCAGGTCTGTCTCATCAGGGTCAGTGCCCTATCTACACTATACTTTCAAACAGCCATTTGCCTTGTCAAATCCCAATAGTCTAAAAATTTCACTAGAAGCAAATCTGTTTATTATATTTATTTGAATTATACCCTCATTGCATACATACTTGGAGTTATAAATATAGTAGGTTTTCATTAAATTTATATTGAGTAAAATGGAACATAAAAGGGGACACACTGGGCCTTCTTCAGTTTTGTGGTCTTGTTTCTTTCCTAGAGTTCTTTTTTTAGATCAGAACAGGAAGTCGCAAGTTTGTCACATGAACACCAACTGTGGAGTTGCGAAGAGTGCCAGTGGCTCTAAGGCATCAAGGAAATCAAAGCTAAGTCCCCTCTATTTCTTTCCCAACATTCGGTGGGCCTGAATATTGATATCCCAAATTTATGACAGCCTCCATAGACAGCAGCCAGCCGTGGAGGACACAGACACTGTGCTAAACAGGAGCAGGGTCACAACACCCTTCCACAGTCTATGACAAATAACTTCCCCTAGACATATTAAAGTATATTTCACTATAGCCATAACACCCTGAGCAAGCCAGATCCTGTCTGATCTCAAAAGTTAAGCAGGGTCGGGCCTGATTAATACTTGGATGAGAGACCACCGAGGAAGACAGGGCGCTGTAGACATAAAAAAAAAAAAAAAAGTATATTTCAGGAGTTGATCAGTTCTTTGGTGTTAACACTGTTCACACATACTGAAGACTACAAAAGTGAGAGATTGAACAAGTCCATTTTTTCTGACCATGCATATAAAAGAGTTCATAATTAAATGGGGGAAATCAATGCAATTTTGGAGCCTTCTTTACTGGTTAATCTTTTGAAAGTAGGTAGTCATGATCAATCTAGGAAGGTTATATTAAACTTAGCACTTGTGTTAGGAAAGTTAAACTGACAACTGTAACAAGCAGTCTCAAATTTTCAGATAGTTTACACAATAAAAATTTATTTCTGACTATGCAATAGTGCGATGTGGGTCTTGGTCAGCCAATGATCCCCCAAATATTATCCTAAGGACTCAAGCTTTTTCCTTCTTGTAATGCCACCCCCCGTTAGTTCTTCAATGTCCTCTCCATTAAGCTGCAGGATAGAAAGAGAGAGAATATTGGAAAATTAAGCAGAAGTTTCTTATAAGGCAGGCCTAGATACATATGCTTCCTGCCCACATTCCTTTGGTCAGAATTCAGTCATATGGCCACGCCTAACTGCAAGGAAGGCTAGGAAAAACAGTCTAGGAGATTGCCCAATAAGAAAAGGAAGTGGCGTAGAATAAACACACAGCAGTCTCTGTCACAGGAAGGCATGAAGAATTGTGACCATCTTTGCAATCGTTCTACCACAGAGTCTAGAAAGCACGCCAGGCTGGGACTTGAGAGAACTGAGTTCAAATTTTGACTTGGTTGCAAACTCACTCTGTGACTTTACGCAAGTCACTCATTCCCTCTGGTCCTCAGGCTCCTGAACTCCAGATTCTATACTAATATTAAAAAAAAAAAAACCCACCATATTCTGTTCTTATTTGTATTCAACAAATGTTTATTCCCTTGAAATATTTTTTAACGAGACTTGAAAATACTCCCTGTTTTCTAAAGTGGTATTACTTGGGGCCAGCATACGGGAAAACATCTGCTTTTATTTCATTCCCTTGACAGAGATTCTAAATATTTGTAATTTACATGAAAAAAAATTACAATGGTCAAACTGGGTTTCTTTCAAATGTGAAAAAAGAGAAAAGGTTTTGCAAATGAAAATGATAGAAAGCACCCTACTAGGAAAATCATCTGAAGGTAGTGTTTGCTCAGAATGACTTAAAAGAGTCCCCATGTCCTTGCCTTCACCAGGAAGTCCTGTAGATGATCAAAATATGAGAGATTTAGGTTAATAAACTCCCTGGAGAGTGCTATAAGAAGCGTTATGATGACTGGCCTTGCTTTATTCTAGTTAAGCCCTTTCCAAATGAAACTAGTGACACAGTGGTGTAAGCCTGGATGACCCTGGAACAGCCATTGGGAGATCCTTCCTATTCAGCCCCCAACAGGGCTCTCCAGGCATCTGTCTTCAGTAAGGCCAAAGCTAAATTGGAGTTTACTCAGCTGGGACTAGGTTTCAGTATACCTCTGAAGATGGGAAGCCAGTTTAGCTCCAAGTTAATTACTATCCAGTCCCCCCATTTCCAAATTCAAACCCTTTTACTTTGGCCTTGAACCCTTCCTCCAAAGGCCCCCTAGCTACTACCCGCTGCTCATTTACAGCTCTATGTTTTGTTCAAATTTTCCCTTCCTCCTCTTTCTCCTTCTCTTATTCAAATCCTAATCAGAATTCAGAGCCAGGCTAAATTCTGCCTCCCCCTGGAACTTCCTCGGCCAACTCCAGGCCTCTGTGACCTCTCCCACACAGGCATGAGTTACCCAATGGTCAGGCTGAGTATGCGCTTAGAGCACTTGCAAGTCAGGGGTCTCACCCTATCTCACCCTTGCCCCCTTCCCTTCCTCACTCCACCCCCTACACACACACACACACACACACACACACACACACACACACACAACCTCAACTTTAATGAATGTATCCAGAATTTGGAAGTGGAAAAATCCAGAAAGAATTTATATTAACTTTAATACATGTAACCTTTGTGACATTTCAAGAAATAACATTTATTCTGCATTGCATGGGGAGAAAGGGCACAAAAAGAGGTAAATTTTTCATTTTATGGTCTTAGAGTTTTTAATTTCATACTGATCTATCCTCTGAAATTATATTGTTTTCCATAGACATTGGCATTTAATCGGATACTGTCACGTGTAGGCCTAGGATCTAGTGGCTGAGCATATGGATTCTCAAATCAGACTGATGTATTGGAATCTTGACTCTGACACTCATTAGCTCTGTGACTTCAGGCAAAGTATTTCTGGTGGATACTCTCTAATCCCAGCTGTCATCAACTCCTTCCCTCGCTGTCACTCCTCCATTGAAAGGTAAAACTCGTTTCTTCTTCTCCTGACTCTTGTTGGACCTGTAACTGCTTTGAACAACAGGTCATGACAGAAGTGATGTTCTGAGACTTCTGAGCTCAGGTCTTAAAAGAACAGGAGCTTCCATTTCTTTCCTCTAACTACACTCCTTCTTGAAGTCCACCTGCTAACCTAGGAGAGTCAGTGGAGGAACACAGATGTGCCCTGGTGGGCAGTCCTAGCTGTGCTCCCAGCTGACATCCAGAATCTACTGCCAGCCATGTAAGCAAGCCATCTTGGATGTTTCAGCCCAGTCAAACCTCTAAATAAATGCAGCCCCAGACACCTCACATGGATCAGAACTGCCCAGCTGAGCCCGGTCAGAATCTTGAGATATAATAAAATGGTTGTTACTTCAAGCCACTGAGTTTTGTGGTGCTTTGTTATACAGCAAAAGATAATTGAAACAGTATTTAACCCTTCTTAAGTTTGGTTTCTTTCTCTGCGAAACAGGGTTAATAATGTTACCTATTTCATGCACTGTTTTGAGGGTCAAATGAGATGATAAATATGGTAAGTTCTTAGTGATGTTATGCTATCAGCTTATGCTATGTTATGGTAATTATCATTATTATCATTATTGATTGTGCAAGGAAAGGCTCTGTCACTGGTTGAAAGGTTACAAAACTCAGAGTGCAGGTGTGGGGGAGCAGGGGAGAAAAGGAAGGCACTGAAAATAAATGGAACTAATATTTATTGGAGACCTACTATGTGCCGGGGCCCATGCTGAGTTTTTACATATATGATCTTACTTGCTCTTGTTAGGCATATGTTTTTATCCTCATCATCTAGCAGAGGTTCAGAGAAATTAAGTAATTTACCCAAGGTCCCACAGCCAGGAATTAGTGTAAGGGGGCCAACAAACTGGGCTGTCTGACAGCAAACCCCATTGTTTTCGTTTTTGTTTTTTACTCTCCCACAGTTTTTGGGCAGATGGGCTTTCTGAGATCTTTCAGAGTGTAATTACCATTTTCAGTGAGAAATTACACGTTCAGCCAGATCTATGAAACTCAGCCAATCCACTGCCTCTGACAGGAATACTGAGGCAAACTTAGGAACAGCCTCTAAAGTCCTTCGCTTCCAGTAATAATTATCACAAGTCTAGCACCAAGGAACCTAGATAAATCTTTTATGAAACTAGCTATTTTTAGCTTATGTCACTTCTCTGAGAAACAATTTCAAGTGGGTAAAGCTAGACTTCCTTTTATTTATTTATGTTTTTTGTAAAATATCACCTTTAATCTTCTAGGGAGGACTACCCCTTTATGCCTATATACTTGGTTGCTTAATTTGTAAATGAGAAGTTAACTTACCTTTTCTCACAAAGCCAGTTTGCTTGGTGAGTTTAGCACAAAGCTGATAAGAAAACCTATACTAGGCCCCTCAAGCCGAGACTGAGATCCTGGCGGAAAGCTCACTGCAGATCTGTGTCCAATAATAAAATTCTCCTCAAATCTGGGAGCACTCAGCTCGTTCCTGCCTTCTCAATCTCTTAAGTGCTTCCTTCTCATGCTCCTTCTTTTCCTTTCCCCAGTCTCTTGCAAAATCTTGTTCCAAAATGTCAGTCAACCATCAGCTAATGGGATCAGAAGTTGCTTCATAATCACAAAACCTCCTGGTCGCCAGCCCAAGGCCCCCCCGCATTGCATCCAGTATCCCAAGATGACCTCTCAGCCTCCATGACGTAAGAAGACACTTCAGAGCAGCTTTATAAATGGAGATACTCATCCGTTATTTTTTCAAAGGGCCAAGAAAATAAAATGTTATGAACAAGGAAATTGTTGGTGGGTCATTGGCAAGGACACTGAAACTTGAACATTGAACAATTAATTTCAGGATAGTATAAACAGGTTTCAATATACGGATTTTAGAAATATGATATGAATAGCCTGTTATTTTGAATTGTAGAATGTTCCTCCTCCTAACGTATTTCCACCCCTACCTGGGCCTCTTACTATGAGCCAGTATTCTCCCTCTGACTGCTCTCTGTTGGTCATTTTCTCTGTCTTCGTCTGCTGTTAGAGGACAGATGAACTCACGCCATGATCGGCCTCCTGCGGTTGCCTTTCATGCATTTATTCTGGTTTCCTATTGTGTTGCCGACACACTTTTTTAAGAGCTCCATTATGTTAGTTTCTTTTTCCTACTCTCTTCAGAAAAAATGACTTTTCAAAAGAATATATATTTTTTTAATTTTGTTTAAGAAAGATTCTTCCTAGTTCTTTGTCCTCTTTCACAATTATAGCCATGTAATCCATAAGGAATCCATTAATGTGTAAGAGGCTTTGAAGCTGCTAGATGTGTGTGTGCGTGTGTGCGTGTGTGCGTGTGTGTGCGCGCACACTATTTTTTCTCTTTCTCTCAGAATCTTGCTGCTGCCAACCACTGATTTAGGAATGTGTAGGGGTATATGCCAACTCAATAATCAAAATCATTTTGGTGCTGGGAACCCAACCACAGTCTCTGTACAGCAGTGGAATTTATCGCTTGCTCCAGTTTATTAAGTAATAGTACCAACAACATTTTGAATAAAGAAGAGGCCGATAAGATGTGAGAGAATGTCAAGATAATTGATTTGGATCATAAAACAATGCTCGTTTTTAATGTGAAATACTAAAAGCTTCACTCAACTGATGGTCCGCAGCTTTCTTCCTTGACCTGGTATAGGAAGATGATTTATAGCTCACTTCAGGAAAGAGTCTCAGTACAAACTGCTGGTTCTCTGCTACATACTCATCCCTGTCTTCATTCCACAAATACATATCTAGTACCAACTGTGGGCCAAGCACTGGCCTAGGCATTTAGACGACACTGCTGAACAAGATAAACACAGTTCCTGTCACATGGAGCTTTCTGAAAAAAAAAAATCTGGCTGCATAGATTACTTGCTGTTGAGACATTTGAAGCACATGCAAAGCAGAATCATGGTGAACTCTGGACTCTAGAGAGTCTGAGTGAATTGTGTTCTGATTCAGGCTATACCACTCTGAGCTGTTTTATCTTGGGCAATTTATATGGCCTCATTAAGCCTCAGATTCTTAAATTGCAGTAGTACTTACCTTGTTGCAGAAATGTTGCAAAAATCAGACTGATGAGAAACCAAGCAAAGTTGGTTTCTCTTCAACCTCATGGGGGTAAGTGAAAAATCTTTGTACAGCTTTCAGCAGAGTGCCTGGTTAATAGCCCGTAGTAGTAGGAGTAGATAGGCTACAATGACCTTTGAAAGAGAAGGCTACATTTTCTCATCCCTGGCATGGCAAGTTCATGGGTCCAACCATCATCTGGAGGTCACAGATCCAGCCTAAGGTCGCAGATCCAGCCCACCCTGAAAGTCTCTTCAATTTGAGGGAGGGAAAACAAAAAAGGCTTGCCCAGTGCTCAGAACCACATCCTCTGCCTTTTAAAATTGCGGAGCTTCTTACTGCCTATGAAAGGAAATGAAGCTTTCTTCTCAGAGCATCGTCTAGCCCCCAGCTATCCCGTGGTCCAGACTCTTCCCCCCAGCTCAGCCCTTTTCTTTCGTTACAGTGGGCGCACTATCCTGCTCCATGTTAAGCCCAGACCTAGAACGTCCAGGGATGCTGGGCCTGCAGAGCTCACATACAGACGAAAAGCCAACTTTCTGGTGGATCTTGTGTTGTTTTACCCCTTGGGATATTCCTGATTTCAAGTATTTATCTCCAAAAGAGCATTCAACAGTCATCACATAGCTGCCACAGGCCGGGATGTTTTGACTGAGACAGCATGACTGTCACACCTAACCAGACCTTTCCCAGAGTGGTCCTGAGGTTCTCCCGGGCACAGTAGAAGCTACTCTGCCCAAGCTGTGATGCAGGGCAGAAAGCTGTTCCCACCTGGTTCCCCTGCACCTATCCCTTTCCAGTGGCTATGTCTTCTACCCAGCAGCTGAGAGAAGTTCACTTGATTGCCATTCTAGGAATCTAGAAGCAAAAATAACCCATTGTACCTAATCTGCCCCTTCTCTTCCCCGTGAAGTGGGCAGGCACAGAAAGTCCCACCCCACTCATCTACCCCTGAGGGCTTTACCATAGCTGGCATGTGGGCAGAGAGCAAATTTAAATGAAATAAACATGAGTTTCCTCCTAACGATAATAGTTCTGTGTATTCCAAACTCAGTGAGTGCCTAATTACCTACTTGGTGCCAGAGAAGAGACAAATTCCAGCTGCCCTCTTGGTAGCTTAGCAAGAGGCTGGTTGAGCAAGTCTGCGTTCGCTCAAGGAAAGAGCAGGCTAAGGCCAGAAGCTGCCCTCTGAAGGTTCCGTCTTTGAACAAGACTGCTTCCTCAACTTGAGAATTCCCAGTATTATATAGTATACCAGATGTTCTCTGCCACCCTTTTCCTATAAATCTGTAGAGCAGTATAGGGCAGGGTCTTTCCTCTGGAGCTGTCTCTGGCACGCACTCAGCTCTGATTGGTCGAGCACACATCTATCTGTCAGACGATGGCAGCCCAGGGTACCCATGTGTTCTGCTGCCTCTGTAGGTAAAAGCTTCCCCAGGAAACCATATTCTACTTTCTTCGGCATGTCACTAGGCAGGTGTGTGTCTGTGCCACTTTGCTGTAACAGCATCAGACCCCAGGAAATTAGCCAGCATTCAGGTGTGAAGAACTCAAGGTCTCTAACCACAAGTTCTCAGGCTTGTGGAAGAGAAATCAAAGGCAATAATAGATACTTATACACTTAAAGGCACATCAGGTAAGAATGGACTTTGACAGGTTATTTCTGGGACCCCACACCAGGCAGCAAGTTATAATTTTAACTAAGATAAATACTTCTGCCTAATTAGCAAAGTCCCATAGGGCCACTTATTAAAGGAGCTTCAAACTTGTTCCTGGACCCTTGCTTTCACTCTTCAAGGAAAAAAGAAGCCTGGCTTCCCCCAGATGACCATATATGATAAGAACTTTCATTAGGAGCAAATCCAAAAGGAGGGGAAATTAACTAAAGAAAAACTAATTTTAGTGGAAAATGAGCCTCACTTATACCACCTTCATTAAAAAAAAAATTAACAGAAAATGCTGTTTTTGCTACATCCACAGTAATATTTCAACATGATTGGACACTCCAAGTGTATGGAAACATGGCCACTGGCCCTTTAAAGGAAAAAGGCAAGCCTGGGAAATTACTCTGGTCTGGGCTGCTGTGTCCAGGTTAGGCCTTATACATGACAAGGATACACTGGTTGGTGACTTCTGAATCATGTCATTTATACTTGATACAAGTGCTAAAATAGTCTCTTACTGAAGAATAGTCTCTTACCTGTCCTCAGGTCCAAAAAAGTGACAACTCTGATACATCCTCAGAAGGAGAGAGGGTGCTGAAATATGGCCTACACTCCTCTCTCAGCCTGTTTGTGTGCGTGCAAGCACCCAGAGGAAGGAATGTCGTACTTTCATTCCACACACAGACACTGTCCACCCTCAAAGCCCAGAGAAGGCCACTTTCCTAACTTACCTGCCTGGATGGGTGTCTTTCATTAACTGGTATAGTTTGTTTATACTAACAGGTGACTCAACTTCCCTCAAAGCTTCTCAGGACTGAATAGTTCCAAGGACAAGTGGGGTACAGGGCACCCAACTACTGTAGTTTGAAGCACCCATCTTCCATTTGGAAATGGCAACTTTGTAAAGGCCTTGGGCTCACCTTGGACTCTGGTCTTCTACCGGGGGCAAAGAGGGAGCTTTAGAGAATAATTGGCCCGGTTCATTAAAGGCTTTTTTTTAAATTAAATGTTTTTTATTTTGAGACAATTATAGAGTCACATGCCGTTATAAGAAATAATTCAGATAGATACCATATACCTTTTACCCAAGGTTTAATTTTTTTAAACCAACAGTTTTTGAGCACTTTTTCTGTGCCAGGCATCAGGAAAATAAAGACATCTCAGATTGGATCCTTGCCCCTTGGTACCTTATATTCTCAATATCAAGACAGACACAAACAATCTTTTTGATGAAGTACCAAATGGGAAGCAAACATCTTGGAGGAAGAGTCTGGGGTAGTGTTTTGGGGGAAGGGTAAAAGTTTTTCAAGAGAAACAAGTGTTGGAAGGGCAGTCTGGACAGAGAAAACAGCATGGGCAACGGCTGAGAAGTATGAAATAGCTTGGTGTGTGCTGGGATCCATTCAAATAATTCAGCATGGATGGGAACAAAAAATTCAAGGAAGGGAGTTCAGAGGCATCTTGGGAATGAGAAGGGAATGTTGTGTGATCCTGACCTCCCACATTCTACACTGAGAAAATGAAAAACAGATGAGAAATACGCTCCCAAATATGGCCCAAGCATGGCTCTGGGGGAAGCAGGAGAGAATCTCATTCCAGTTTGAGAAGCCCACAGAACCCCCACTTCCAACCCTTGGGCTATGGCTCACTTCCTTCCAGGATCTTCACCCAAAGCCAAGGGCAGGAAGTCTAGCTCACATACTTCCTCTTAGGCACAAAAGCAGCAATTGAAACAAGACAGAGTGCCACCTCCCACCTATTTGGACTGCCACTTTGTGTACAGCTAAGCCCAGCCTCCCGTGACTTCCACGTGGCATGGAGAGTGTCCAGAAGTCTCCCAAGGTCCCAGTGAAAAACACAAAGGTAGTCTATAGTGCTGCTTGCAAGCTCGGCAGAAGCTTGCCAAAGTGGGGGCTGCAGGGCAGACCACCTGAGTTGAGAATCAAATGGGAATCCACCGTACTTGAAAGAAATATACAGCCCCAGAGAGCTGATGAGGCAAGTTAACTAGGGGGACATGCCTGATCTGAGAAACAGACCTGAAGTATTCTAGTCACAGATGTTCACAAAAGGTGCCAGTGACCAAGAACACAGGGAAATCATTTCTTCAAAGATGGCGAAGCTCCAAAGAGCAGCATGGGACTAGCACACACATCTTAGTTCCTACCCACCCGCTTCCACAGCAACACAGTAAGCAAACGCAGGTACCAACAGGCCATGTGGAGGCCAAGACAGGGAGGGAACATTGAAATACTCAACTGTAAGTGTCCTTGTTACTCTGCGGGGTGGGGCTCATAAAGATTCAGTAATATATAAATAAATAAGAATACTACATTTTCTTTGAAGAAATGGGTCTATTGTATGTAAATGATCAACCCCTCTAAATGTGGTTTATGAGCATGCTCAGCCAGGTTTTGAATGAAACAATTCTATTTTAACTCGGAACGATAAGGATCCTATGCTGGTCGGTGACTTCTGAATCATGTCATCCATACTCTCTACCAGTGCTAAAATAATCTTTTACTGAAGAATAGTCTCTTACCTGTCCTCAGGTCCAAAAAAGGTGACAATACTGGAACATCCCCAGAAAATGGGGGTGTGGCCCTTAAAGAGGATTAGGGCAGCCTTTGAATCTGTGAACTGGCTTACTTCAGGACAACCTGATTTTGTAGTATTTCACCTTATAACTAAAAGGTGGGGAGAAAGAGAGAATGGTGTGGGATAGAGATGAAGGTAGTATCCTTTAAGGGCAGGACTTAGAATTTGGTGACTTATGAGTCACTGGTAGCCATAATTTTCAGTATGTTTTTTAAAGTAGAAAAGGAATTTTCTTCATGAGGTTTGCTGTGTTAACAACCTTCCCTATCCCACTCGCATCTCAGAGACTTACAACAACAAAGATTTACCTGCCCTGAGTGCTCTACAGAGACTGAGGTGGGCTGTGGTTTGCACCAGGGCCTACGAGTAAGAAAATCTCACTCTCCCTCCTGCGTGTCTCCCCTGTACCTAATTCATACCACTACCATATTCACAACACCACATTGGGGAGGGGGGTTCCAGTTGGATGTCCTACAATTTAACTCAGTTCTGACACTATTGACCTGGAGAGGACATTAGATCCCCCAGGTGAAGGGCTCAGTTCTACAAGACTTCCTCCAATCTCAAGAGAGGCCAATCTCAAGTCCAAGTTGTCACTTGTGCTTCTGACTAGTTGGCTATAGATCAGAAGTTCCCAACACCACCTCAAGTTTAATTAGCTTGCTAGAGCAGCTCAAAGAACTTAGGAAAAGTTTCCTTACGGTTTACCAGTTTGTTATAAACGGATATGATAAAGGATACAGATGAACAGCCAGATGGAAGAGATGTGCAGGGCCAGGCCTGTGGAACGGGGCTTGGAGCTTCCATGCCCTCTCTAGGCATGTCACTCTTCCAGTACCTCCACGTGTTCACCAACCTGGAAGCTCTCTGAACCTGGTTCTCTTGGAATTTTTATGGAGGCTTCATCACTTAGGCATGATTGATCCTTAACTCCACTTCCAGCCCTTCTCTTCTCTCTGCAGAATGTTGGGTTGGGCTGAATGTTTCAAGCTTCAAATCACGGCTTAGTCTTTTTGGTGACCAGTCCCCATCCAGGAGCCCACCCAGAGTCACCTCATTAGAACAAAAGACACTGTTGTCACCCAAGAAATTCCAAGGGTTTTAGGAGCTCTGTGCCAGGAACTGGGGCAGAGAGCAATAATATATTTTCTATTCTTTCACAACTTGGCTGGGCTCTGTCGTCTCATTTCTGAACCCAGGCTGAAAGAGTGGCCCCTACATGTCAAATGCCTGGGAAAGAGCTAGATAAACTGTCCAAAACTCAAGATGAATCTTAAACCTTCTGCTCCAACATGGCAAATGTTAGATTTACTCACATTTCATTGGCCAACGCACGTCACATGGCCAAGCCCAAATCCAATGAGGTGAAGACATAAAATCCTCCCACAGGAGGCACAGGTACTCATGGGGCAGTGGACAGGGAAGGGGTAGAGAGTAACTGAGAAAATAATATAGTTAGATACATGTCTGTATCTAACTTCATTTGGGAGGGAGCCATATTTTTGCAGTCTTAATGACTCTTCAATCTTACAGATGTGCCATAATTTATTTAATTATTTTCTTATTGTTAGCATCACACTGTTACATACTATTATATTTCATTTGTTATAACTAAATAACACTACCATGAGTATCTTTGAGTATAAATTGTTATCCAAGTTTCTGATTATTTCATTATAATTGATTGCTGGAAGAAGAATTACTGAGTAAATTTTAAGCCTCTTAATAATTACCAAGAATGAACCAAAAGTATCATGCCAATTTATATATGTAGTGAATATTAGGTTGGCAAGCATACCTATTTCACTGTACCCTCAAGCACCGTCTTTGAGTGTGAGCTTCTAAAAGGTTTTTGTTGCTATAGTTGTTCATCTAAAGTGGGGGAAACATCTCAATTAAATTTTAATTTATTTGCAAATTTGAGGTCGACTTTTTCTTTCATATTTTGTTAACAATAAAGAATTCTTAAATCATATTCAGCGTGTATATGACAATATTTTTATATTTTTCTGTATTCAATTAAATTCCACTTTAATACCTGAGAGGACAAAATTGGCCAGAAGCTCAATACCAGATATCCTTCCCAGTTTCCTTTCCCTCTCTTGGATGGTGAGGACCCTGGAGTCCTCCATGGGCAGTGTGAAGGGAGGGAGCTCTGTGCAGATGCCTCCTGTTTCTCTAAGCTGGATGCAGGGAAACCTTCTTGAAGGGGGAAGTCCACCTGGGTTTCCACAACCTTGAAGGTAGTGTCCAGTTCTCACACACAAACATGCTTTATTTAAGGTCAATCTACCTCAGAGGTATTGGAGTGGGCACTGATCCCCTCCCGCTCAAATCTTTAACCAGCTCTCACATTCTGTAAGCAGCACAGGAAGGCAAGATGCAGACCTCCAGTTTCTTTATTTGGCAGAGTTATAATTTGGGAAAGCTTGAGTGTGGCATGTGGGGGATGGGGATATAAAGAGCTCTGGCTGGGATGACAAGAGGTTATATGAAATGCAAAATGCTTTTTCCAATGAAATGAGCAGATATCTCAGAAATCAAGGGGGTGGATAACTCTTAGAAGCATATAAATGTCAAAAGTCTAAGAAACCAGATATGGAAGTGTTGAACCATAAGTCATCATATTTCTTCTGTAACCAAGAAACAAAATCACAACATTTTTATTGAGTTAGCAAAGAAATACAAAGGCAGACTATGAACACCACTTTGTGGATAAACTTACTACCAAGACCCTTTGTACTCATACCTCCCACCTCCTCCATTTTTTCATATCCTGCTCTTTCAAAAAGCTTTACTTTCACCAAACATCAGGGGTGTAGCTTCAGTCAGTCAATGAATCAACAACTGTTCTCATCAGTTTGGGTGGTGGGGTGGATCCCCAAACCCAGTCACGGCTGCTTGCCTCCAAGGGCCCTATAGTCCTGTCTTCAACTCTTAGTTCAGGCAAGGTAGCTGAATGAAAAAGCAAAGTTCTTATGAAATCCACTAATTGATTACCCATAGGCCTACCCGCCCCTGTGTTATAGTGGTCACTCAGTGCAGGAGCCACCTTACCTGTACATAAGACAAGTGAAGAACGTGTGAGAAACTACACAAAGGATGCTAATGCCCAACACGTTATGGGGCAACACTTGCCTATGCAATCTGTGTTACATCT
Source organism: Macroglossus sobrinus (assembly GCA_004027375.1). NCBI lineage: Eukaryota > Metazoa > Chordata > Mammalia > Chiroptera > Pteropodidae > Macroglossus > Macroglossus sobrinus. The sequence goes on along the minus strand of PVKZ01001770.1, from coordinate 301,568 downwards.
TCTATAAAGGAATGCCAGCAATGGAAGGGAATGGGAGCCATTCTTGATGTGGGCCACCTCCCCTCCCTGGAGCTGAGGCCATGGTTACAAAAGTGGTCAGAGGAGTAGGAGAAGGCCGATCGGAAAAAAGGTCAGCTCTCGTATCATGATTTTGTTGCTGGAAAAGAGAGGGCTTTTACTCTCCCTCCACAGATCTGTTTTACTCTTCCAAATCTACTTGGGGTCTTTTTGATGCAGTTACTCACATTTTCTTAAGGTTCATCTTCAGCTAAAGGTCCTGAAGAAACAATGGCTCTCTTGAAAGAACAGAAGAGCTCAGAAACTTCTGGGTTCAGCTTGAGGGATGATAAAACTCCACACATGGGGAGAGAATTCCGTGTCAAGAATGCCTGCTTCTGAGAACTCCCTCTGATTGCCTTGCCCTCAGCCCTGTTAACAAAAACAGATGTGTACTCACAAGTAAACATTCAAGGTCAATATATGTTCCTGTTCGCCAATCTAATTTGGCACTTCAATATGCGTAAATAGTCTAAGAAGCAGAGTGGAACTTTTCTATAACATTGGTGTCGAGTGACGGGACTCACATCTGTGTATTAGGTTTACTGTTATATTAAATGTCTACGAAATAGACTTTCACAGGGAATGATTTGAGCTGTGATAAGTCTACTGACATGGAGTGAATAGTTATTCTCTATTAGAGTAACAAGAGAATATAATATTTAAGAGCCTAATTTTGAATCCTGGTTCTAGTTCTTACTACCAATGACTTGGGCAAGTCATTTTTATCTTTAAAACAGAGGCCTTAATAATACATATTGCCTACCTTGTTGGCACTAAGCATATAAAAATGTAAGGTCATTCTAGGTTTATTCTATGGCACTAGAGAAAATAAAATTCGAGAAGGCTGGATACTTAAGCGTCTTCATTCATTCTTTCACCGAATACTTATTGAGTAACCACAATGTGCTAGGTAGCAATATAGCAATGATGATGAAAGACATAACTCTAAGTCATCATGGAGCTTACAATCTCGTGATTCATCGGCCACCCTAGATGAGACTTTCCCATATCACTCAGCATCCTGAGCATGGTGTTTCTCAAAGAACCATAAAAGTCACATGACACTTCTGTGAAAAGACATTTTTAAGTACCTCACCACAGGGAGATTTGACTTCATTTTCCTTTTTGGCAAAATAGGGAGTGGCATAACCCCTGCTGCAATGTCATTATGTGTTTCAGGTGGCACAGCATGTGGGGAAGGGCTTCAGAAAGCGCTGAGTGATTTTCCAGTGTGGGGCATCCAAGCTCTCTCTGGTGGTTCAGAGAAGCCACCTGAGGGCCACTCAGAGCCTGTCCTGGTCTTCTCTCCCCACCCTCTCTCTCTGGATTCTCTAGAGACATGACTCTGAAGCCACCTACATCCACTTTAACCTCATGAGCTAACAAATCTCAGGCTGGAATCAGCCTCAAGTCCACCACCAAGGTGAAAACTTATTACAATCTGTGATTGAGTACCTATTACAAGGCTCTAGAGGGCCAGTCAATGGCCATAACTGATGATTTTCAGGAGGCAACTCTATCTTCCCTTGGCAACTGCTGAAATGAGAGATGAACCCAAAGTTTACAGTGGTGAATTATAGGATCTTGGTAAGTTCTCATCACCCAGCCGCTGCCCAGCTCTCCAGCTTCATCTCCCACTCCTCCTCCTTACATCCCCTTAGCCCCTGACTACGTCTCCTCTTCTTTCAGAAATAAAATCCTTTGATTTTTAATTTGTCACGAAGTCATCCAGAATAATGACTATATTTCTGTGCCCCTCTGCTACTATGATAAATGGGAGATAGGCAGAAATATATGGCTGCATCAAGGAGCAGTCCAAAATAAACAACTGGCACGTGTTTTATCCCCTTTCTAGCCTATCCCTTCCTCCACTCTGCTGCTTGGAATATAGACGTAAAGTTGAAGCTCTAGCATCTATTTTGGATGTTGGGGATAAGACTACATGTTGGTAGCACTGGGACACTACACGGAGCCATCCTCATGTCTAGTCTTAAACTATCAGCCTCTGGACTTTTACCTAAGAGAAATAAACTTCTGTCTAGTTTAGGCCACTGTTATTTTGAACTCCTGCTACTCACCTCCAAGGTGAGTCCTCACTGATCTAATGCTCAGGAGCGTGGATTCTAGAATTAGACAGCCTAAGGTCAATCACTTATTAGCTCATAGTTATTGGAAATATGCTCCTCTCCTTTAACTCAGTTGAAAAATGAAGGTGCTAAAGATAGCAACCACCTTCCAGTATTAGGAATGAGCTAATACATATGAAAATCAAAGCATGCAAGCCCGGCACATAGTAAACACCCAGAATAAACGCGTGCCCCCCGTAAGCAAGACTGAAGGTTATTCTTTCAACTCAGAGAATATTTTTTAATACTGCAGCCATAACAATAGGGCTAACAGTAATATCTTTGCAATTTTTATGGAACACTTAGCAAGAATCTTTTCAACAACTGTATGAGTTATGCATTATTATTTGCGTTCCACAGAGAAGAAAACGTAAAGTTGAGAAAAGGAGGATAAGTAATGTGCCAGCAATCACATAGCTAGTAAGGGGCTGTGAGAGGATTCACACCCAGGCCTTTTAGCTCCAAATTCCCTACATTTTCTGAAAACCTCCACTTGATCTTCAATGCAAGTTGCTATACTACTATGTGTTCTATTTTTCAATCGTGCCTTACACACAGACATTTTTTTGCAAAGGGATTCCCAGGCTACATTTTTTTTCTATTTACAAAGAATCAAACGGGATGCCCAAACTCTTCATGTAAGAAATTCTGTCGCTGATTGCTCAAATATAAATGGGTCCTGTATCTGGTCACGTAAAATATTAAACCCTAGAACAGACTTTGAAAAAAGGGATCTGGTCGGGGCTCAGGTCAGGAACAGGAATGCAAGCAAAGCTTCAATTCATCTTGATCGCAATCTGCACAAGGGGCCCAGAGTGGATCATCTGGGTTAGGGGTGACGCTTCAGTGCAGAGCATGTGTTTTGAATTGGCAATTCTTTTAACAGAAGCTGTTTGGAACCAGGACTGGGAAGCTGCTGCTAACTGCAGCGTTGTAGCCATACCAGTGTTTCCTGAGGCAGGGTCTGTGGCTCTCACTGCATCAGGGGGGATGTACGTTAGAAGCTAAGAAGGGCTTGCTCACTCTAAAGATTGTGAAAGGCAGACACAATTGTAGTTCTAGAATATTGTGATCTGTGCAAATTTGAAGAGTATAGAAAAACAAGTCGTTCACACATACAGGATATGGATTGAGCATTGTCACAGTATAAAACAGTAAGAATAAAGGCTTTAGTAGTATATGGTTATGAGCAGTGAAAACGGACCTTTCAAATTCTCAGTCAAAACAGACCTGAGTTTGAATCCTAGCTTACCAGTTCAGCGATTTGGGCCCATTTCCATAATCGTTCTGATCCTCTTTCCCCCCACCTCTCTCTCTCTCTCTCTCTCTCTCTCTCTCTCTCTCTATATATATATATATATATATATATATATATATATATATATATATATATATATATATATATAATCTTTGAGAGTAACAGTGAGGTTGAAAAAAATTCCAATAATATGGGAGGTGTTCAATAAATATCCATTTCATCCTTTTCTCATGTATCTTTTCCTCTTCTGTGACTCCACGGTTCAGCCCTTCCCGTCATTCTAAGGCAGTAGCTTCCCAACCCTCCGCAGCATCACTCTCCAAAAGAGGTGAGTGGTAGAGATGGATCATGAATCAGACAGAAGAACTGGGCTTCCCTTGCTAGGTCCAGCAGCTCCTAGTCACATTCTAGTTTCTCCACTGTTCTCACTGGGACAGAAAGGGGATTGTCAAAAACCCAATGCTCCACGCAGTGTGCAGAGTTGGGGTGGGATGAGACATGGCTTTGCATCTTACTGCCTGCAAAGGTGAGTGCTGGAACCTCACCTGGACTCCAGTGCAAATTGATGGGCAGGTGGCTAGAAGCTGGGGAACGGCCAGGCTGCTAGCTCCCTGGGGCCTCACGGACCCTCCTGTATACAATGAAAGATGAGATTAGGTGAATGCAGAAGACTCTCCAAGCTCAAATTTCCTCTAAAAGGTATGTCTGTTGGAGGAACATGATTTCTCTGTACCTCCATTAGTTTTTGTGGGCTTTCTATACTCCTGAATTTCGTTTATACTTTCTCTTGAAGAAAAAATAATTAAAATCTATGTAAAAATAATAAATAATAAATTTAAAAAATAATTGAAGCCTTTCTAAGTGGGAGGCTCTGTGCAGGGGGAGTATGGGGGAAAAGGGGGTTAACAATGAGAGAGGATGTAGGAAATAAATGACATTTGTCACCTTAGAACCAGTCACTCCATTCTCTTGAGTTTGACTTGGATACAAAGGTCTGCCTCCTTCTTCACAGGAAAAGGACAGAGATGGGATAAGTGAGGAAAGTGATGGATAGTCCTTTTGCCCTGAAGCCTCTTGTAGCCTGCCACAAGTCTTATTGTGTAAGTCTTACACCCAAAGTTTAGAGAAATACATATATTTTTTTTTTCTTCAAAATGAGAAGATGGATGAAAGAAAGAATTTTTTTCAACTCGTAGGCTCTATGTTCAGTCCCACAAGAACTTCCACTGTCAGATGTAGCTGTCCCAAAGTGAACACAGCCAACAACAAGCAGTGGGAAAAAAGATGCTTTATATGGTTTTCTACCTAGAAAAGAAAAGGGCTAAAGTGCTGTGTTGTCTATCCTGATTCTCTCCAATTTTTTCTCCAAAGGAGGAAATAAGGAGAGAGAGGTTTAAAAGGGAGAGGGAGTTGGCTCTCAGTAGCTTTCCATTCGGCTGGAAAAGGAATAGCTCTGGTGGCTACAATTTGGATTTGCTGTTTCTTGCCAAGTTAGAAGAGATGGCCACAATTGCAGTCCGCTGGTGCCCCCTATTGCCCATTTCAGGAAATTCACAGGGCCGAACGAACTTAACATCCTCTAAATTTTTTTGAAATGAAACCTTAAAATTTTTAAATTGTGATTCAATCTTTAATACCATGAGGGGCAGATTACAGTCAAGTCAACTTATTATTTCATAGGTTTATAGAATGTTAGGATCGTTTGAAAATATTTAGCTAATTTTTTTTTATACCAAATTCGAGTATTACTTCTGAGAGATATAAGCAGTTACTATGTGAAACCAAAAGGGGTTAGGAAATGTTGGGCTAACAAGCACTAAGTAAACATTGTATAAACAGACTCTTTCCTGCTGGTCTTTTCAGACCCTTTAATATGGCTTGTGTCTCCCCCAAGGGGAAATGCAATTTCCCAGTTAATATTTGACAACAGGCCTACTTTCTATATAAATTTCTCATAGGGCTAATATTCCAGGGACACATGTGGAGAGTGCTAATAGAGTCCAGATGGGTCATTCTACAAATTTGGAAACTGAGTCCCAGGGAGGTGACCAGATGGCAGCAGAGCTACTATGAGGACTCATCAGGAGGACACCGTGCTCCCAGAGCTGCTTCCTCACCTCATAGTTGATCTGTAGTATTTCTGTCACCATAAAGGGTGTTTATTTGAGAAATGGGAAAAGGCATTGCCTTCAGCCAAGGATAATGGGAAAGCGAGGTAGGTAGACCCCTTTCAAAAATGTTCTAATTCTGTGGTGGAAGAGAATTTGCTTCTGGTATTTTCTATTCAATTTCTCTCTGTCTCTTCTGAAGAACTTCATTGTTTTTTAAAAGCCCCAATTCAACAAATACTAGTTATGCGTACCGCTCTATGCCAATTGGACGACATGTAGAAGGGCAAGATAATATACCATGCTGGGCAAGAGCAAAGGCTTGGGGGTCAAGGTCTGGTCCTGTCACATTCTGGCTGGGTACATGTGGACAAGTTACATGTTGTATTTAAGACTCAAGATATGGAAACAACCTAACTGTCCATTAACAGATGAATGGATTAACAAGTTGTGAGATATGTATTTAATTCGGCCTTAAAAAAGGAGATTCTGCCTCCTCTTTACAACAACATGGATGAATCTGGAAGACATTACGCTGAGTGAAATAAGTCAGACATGGAAAAAAAAATACTGCAGGATCTAGTTTATGTGTGGAACCTTAAGAAGTCGAATACACAGAAGCAAAGAGTGGAATGGTGGTTCCACTGCGTATATGTGTATAAACTCATCATGTTGTATGCCTTATATATATATGATTTTTGGTTTTTTAATTTATTTAATAAGTAAATAAAACTCAGACTTCATATCTACAAAATGGGGATAACGTTAATACCTTCTTCACAGGATTGTGTTGAGGGTTAAATTAGAAAATACATGTAAAATGGATAGCACAGTGCCAACATTTATAAGTGCTCCATAAATATTTGTTGCTGCTCTTATTATTGTTGTTGCCCTCAAGGACTGAATAGTCCAGTTAGAGAAGGACGACAGGCACACTCAGAAATTTCAAGTAATTGATAAAGGAAATGGGTCAGAGATAGCAACAAGGTTTCGTGTCACTTGCCAACTCCAGTGAGTGGTTAGCAGCTGCCTCGAGTGCCAAACATTGAGAAGATTACTGAGGTTCTTGCCAGTCTTGGAGGGAAACGGCACCGATATCAATTAGTGGTATTTTTCATGGGAATGGGGAGTGTGGATACGAAGTTATATGGCATGAACTTGCCATTCTTAGAATGAATGATTAAATGCCAGGTGTGGCAGATGAGACATAGCCATCATTTCTGGAGGAGGCAGGATAGCTAGACGTGGAGGATGGGTTTGATATGAAAGGAAGATGAAATAAGGCAGTGAGAGGTATCTGGCACCAGGAATTTTGTGAGCAGATGTGCCAAGGATAAAACCCGGTGGTCCATTTGGGTGGCAGTAAGTAGACCAGCCTGTCTAGAGAAGAGTTTGATGCTAAAGATTAGCTCCACCAATATGGTAAACAGAAATGCTGAGCTGCTCATACAACATCAAATAAGCTGTCCCGTTGTTCCCTTAAACTTCCCCATCTGCACTGGGCCATGTGCCTGGATTTGAAGTTCAGAAAATGTGGACACCATTAAGTCTCTAGTACTCTCTTCTCTACCCTGGAGCTATTCAAAGGCTGTTTCACATCATTCCTGCTCATGAAGACCATCCTTCGGTGTTCCCTTTGTGGCTGCTGTTCAGAGCCTATCACTCTATGTGCCCATTACAAAGTCCTTACAAATGGTTTCCATCAGGCGCAGATGGCGTTGCAGCCCCAAGCAGCTGAGATTTTCGACAAATACACACATGGATAAAAAAAATCATGGAAAATGAAAAATGAAGAATCGACCTACCAGAAATGTCATGTATACCTCGTGCAAGCTCTGGGAGGGGTATCAAAGAGGTATGTATTGAAACCACAAATAAGGATGGGAAGTTTTGAAAAGTTACTTTGCAAAACTTCATAACTTAGCGTAATGACATTTTATTCATCCATTCTTTTTTAGAGCATCCACAAAGCAGGCACTTTTAGATTAGTTAGGACTTGTGAGGTTATAAGTGACACAGATCTCATTCAAATTTGTTTAAGCAAAGGAGGGGGTTATTATAAGAGATAATGTGAAGTCCATGGAATCCAAAGACAAGGCTGTGCCTGGACCAAAGGAACAACTGAAACCAGGAACTCGAAGGCCATCTAGGACTCTCTTTGATTCTTCTCGTCTCTGTCTCTGTACATTCTCTTCATTAATTTCATCATTCATTCTAGCTAGCAATCAATTTTCTCCATGTAGTGGAAAATATAGTTTCAATAGCTCCCAAATTTATCAGTCTACCTACATAGCTTTGGTTACTAGGAAGAGATAATCTTGTCATTCTCTCTGGTTCCAAGTCAAAAAATCCCAGCAAAGGACTCATTGAAATAGTTTGAGTCAGGTAAACTCCAGAGATTCATGAAACAACACAGCATCCCCAGTGGGAACCACAGAAGTGGAGCCACAGACAAGAAACTTCTGGAAGCAGGGGAGGGGAGGGGCTTTTCAAACAAAACGAGGTGCCTGTTACATTTCCCCTTATTTGTTTTTTCACATGCCAACTCAATTTAGCCATCAACTAATAATTGTATTCACTTAATAAGTACCTATTCACCCCTTGAGTGTCTTCTACATTCCAGGTACTAGATTTTAGGGATGAAAACATGACTCACAATATGAGTGCTACGCATTGAAAGATACCAAGACACAGAGATACAAGTGCACTATGGATGATAAAAGTTAAAGAAGGTAGAAAGTAAGTGAGGTCGGCGAGGTCTGGAACATTCAGCGGAAGCATCTTGGAGAGGGCGATACTTCTGTAGGGTCTTTAAAGGGTGAGGAAGTTCTTGTTTATGACTACATGTGTTTAAAGTTCAGAATTTTCACAACATCGCATTAAGTGAGGGCCTCCTCAGCTCAAGGCTCTGGAGGCCTTCTGGAACACAGCTGTTGGCCAGTGGCCCTGCTGCTTTCTCAGAGACAGGACTACCACCCACAGCTCTTCTGATAGCCATGTTGTTTTTATTGCCATGGCCTGTTGGATCAAAGCCTCTGAGTTTGATGCAAGTTCAGAATAATTTCCTTCAAGGATTAATTCATGTTTCTGGGCTCAGGAAGCTCCGTAAGCAACATCTGGTGCAGCCTGCAGAAGGAAGCTTCACCCAAGGAGCTTCAGATTCCAGCACGTGAACCTCCCTGCTGGATAACATCACCCACGGGAAATGGCACGCAGACCTTTGCTTGTACCAAGAGCTCTGTGTAACACCTGCGGCCCTACATGGCACACGACTGTAATAAATAGCACAAACTCCAACTTTAGTTCTTTAGTGCTTTGTTTCTTGCCAGAGGGACCGAGTTTCACACTGGTGGGGTCGAATACCCTTTGTGAGTTTCCTCGGGGGCCCTTCCATCACTCGTCTACGAATAATATCCCTCCCACCTGCCTCGTGCACAGACCAGCTCATAGGCTCACATTTTAATGTAGGCACAGGGAATCTCTCTGTCAGTCCCCTTCATTAGATCCTAGCTGTCACCTCCCTGTCTGCCCAGGCCTCCTGGAAAATCTTCAGTTAGGACCATTTCTTTGCTTATTGGCTTTGTTTTTTGTTTGTTTTATTGTTTTTTAATATTCTTGTGTTTTTGATATCCCTGGCTCTGCCATGTACATTCCATGGGCTGGTCTCACTCCAAGAGTTCTCATCAAGGTCCAATTTTACCTTGTTCTTAAAGGTGAATCACTAAAACAACTAATAGTTGAGTGTTATGAGTCAGGGATGGATTATTTATAGGGGCCTTATTATTATCACCCATGACTCATCAGTGAAGAAAATGAGACTCAGAGCTCAAAGGAATTGCCCAAGTACAAGATACAAACCCATGTCTGTGCCACTCTTAAGACTGTGTTCTTTTTTTCAGGGACAAATATAGAGACCCAAGGAAATGGTCATGGCAGTCCCACATGAGACTCCTCCTTCCAAGCAGAGGAGGGAAAAGAAAAGAGAAATGAGGAAAACACAAAGAGCAGAGGCTCAGAATTCAAAGGAGAAGAATTCTGAGAGAAGGTGAACTGTCTGAAGCCAGAACAATTGGAGAATATTGAGGCTATTGGCCTGAAGTAGGCCATTGGCAAATGTTTTTAAGAAAAGCTGCAGTAGAGTAATGGGTCTGGAAGAGGTTGGGTGGTGGGTAGAACAATACAGACCACACAGAAAATGAAAGAGCCCCTAGATAAGAAGATAAAATAAAGGGGAGGGCTGTTCTGTACCTACCAAACTGGAAACTCGAGGTGAGGTCCAGGAATTGTTTTAACAAGCCTTCCAGGTGATTCAGGTACACGCTGACGTCGGTGAACCACTGCTCTGGCTGGCACAGCGTGTCTCAGCTGGCTACACATCGGAATCACCTAGAATCATGATACTTCTGCCTCATTTCCTAAAATTAACTGCTCCAGGCAGTGGGGTGTTACAACACTCTCCAGGTGATTCTAACGTGCAGACAGAGTTAAAAGCCACTGCGGCAGTGTACTCCGTTAGTAATAAAATAACTTCATCTACATCCCCTACTCCTTTCTCTAAGAGATTTCAACTACAGGCTCAGAGAAGGTAAAACTACAATGTATTGCTCACAGGCTGGAAGGATTAGAAAAAAAAAGTTTCTGCAGAGCCTCGTAAACCACACTAAGGAATTTAAAATTTATTCTGAAGTTATGGAGAACCATTGAGGGATTTTAAGTAGGAAGGTAAGTAAAAAGGTATATGCACAGTGTGTAATATGTATTGGAAAAGACCAGGACTAAAATTAAGGGAATAATAGTGAGCTACTGTACTAGTCCAAGCAAATAATTATGCAGGCCTAAGGTAGTGGAGGTGGGCATGGAGATGAGGAAGAGAATTCAAGACCATGTAAATGAGCTGACCACATATCACCATTGGCTTCAGACAGACCCAGTCTACTCTGGGTACACCTATTAATAGTGCCCCTTTCATTCTCCCAAATTATAACCATGGTTTGGATATAATTATTTGTTCACCCTGTACATAGGAGAGATAAAGTTTATAAAACATGCTGTGGGGATGGGGAGCAGAGTGGGGAGTCTAGAATATGACTCTTGAGTTTCTGCCTGGGTGACCCAGTGGATGCTAACCCAACTCCCCAAGCAAGGCAGTCCAGGAGAAGCAGTGGGATTTTAAAAAAAAAAAATCTCTTTAGAAATATTTAAGTGAGTCATTAAACATTATTAAGTAAATTGTAGTACATCGCATGAAAAAAAAAATTGCAAAGAGCACACACAAATGGCTGACATTTGGGAACACTGATGGAAGGTACCGCCAAATTGAAAACATCCTCCCTCCCCGAAGCTCCAGACTGATTCAGTCTCAGGGAACTTTATTATGTTAGAACACCTACCCTATTCTGCCAGTCAGACCAACTGTAGATGGGCAGTCCAAGCAGCAATTAATTCTGGGTTTTCTCTCTCCCCCTTTACTTTCCTTCATGGCACTGCTGTGTCTGCTACCAACAACTCACGATTTTGAGTATCTTCAGGATTAACTTGATCACAGTTGACCGCCGTCATTTAGACAGCCAAAACGATGCCATGCCATGCCAAGGCCTGGTTAACTGAGTACAAAGAACATCCCCTAGTTCGACCTAAGCCAAAGGTCAGGGAACAGAACACCAAAACGTGCTACCTCGTTTATGAGCCACATGACCCCAAATCCTCACTACTCTCCGTAGTTGCCAACACCTCAGCGTTTTCCCTCCTTCCGCCCCTGCCCACCACATGTCAACAACCAGGTAATTACTTAATAAACCTCAGAACATACCTTTCAAGGTGACTCTTACTTCAGGGTTCCAAGTGCGATCATGTGGAAGAATAAATTCACCTGCCAGAGCCTCTTGAGGGAACTTTCAAACAAAACTGTGGCTTTTCAAGTATTACGAGGAAATGACAGACTGAACTGAGCTCTCTTTTCATTTTAATACACGTGTTAAAGGTTATGTTATCGGCTGTCAAATTTCTGGCTAACTCTAAACACATCACTCTTCACCTTAAATCAGATGGTCTTGGGTGGCACTCCGGGCTGACCCTGAGCAAAAAGATTGTTCAAAAAGGTGAAATTTGTTTTCCAGGCATTCCTATCACTCGTGCGTATATTGGCCTGATGAGCAAGAGAGCAGGAGAGCAGACACCGAGTCCCGAGGCCTTTGCTGCTTCCTTGTGCAGGATCAGATAACGCCACGTGCTGGAGGTCTGGTGGCAGACCCAGACATCTGACAAAGCGTGAGCTCTGAGAGCATGTCTCTTACCCCACCATGATTTCTCCCGTGGGGAGTAGAGAGCAGATGTTTCTTTCCAAACCGAAGACAACCCTGTGTCCATCTCACTGCACCAACCAGAAGCAAAAGATACTAAGAGTCGAGGGTCCTGAAAAAACATACCTCACAGCTTTCAGAACCATAACCATGCTGAAAGCCAAGGCCCTCCCCTCTCCAGCCTCACTGACCAATGGAATCCTAGGCTATTTCAGACTATTTCCTCCTCAGGGGTCTGCGTGGGTGCTGGAGAACGGCGCTCACACTCTCGCCAAAGATTAGGTGTGGCATACCAGCCCTGCCTCTGTTACGTTTCTAATCCTGATACCCACTACCCACCCCTACCCTCAAGGCTTGGATGTAGAGTTCAACCAGGATCTGCCCTTCTGAAGCAACAACCCAGATAGCTTCATCCATTTTTCTTAACTTTCCAGTTTAGGGATTTCACTCCTCAGCGCTTTGTATTATATGACCCTAGAAAACCTAATTCATACTCATGTGATAATAGCTGATAATCCCACTGTCCTCTTGGAAAAAGTTGACTGTAGGAGTCACAGCCCTGGGTTTGGTCCCAGCCCCATCACACAGTACTTGGTGGCAATCTCATTTCACCTTAATTTCCTTATTTAGTAAAATGGGACCAACTATAGTAATGTATCCTCTATGTAGTAGGAGTTGAATCAGTGTTAACAGAATCTGGATGATAATGCAAACAGGTAGAGAAATGTCCTTGGTGGCTAAGGAAAAGTCCCTAAATATCTGGTACTGAAAAAAATAGAATTATTTTTATAGGTAATTCTAAATAATATTTTATTTTTAAAAAAGGCAGGAGGATTTTTAGGACAGTGAAACTATTCTGTATGTGATACTACAGTAGTGCATACATGTCATTATACATTTGTCCAAACCCAGAGAATGTAAAACACGTAGAGCGATTCCCAAAGTAAACTGTGGATTATGGGTGATGATGATGTGTTAATGGACATTCACCAACTGTACAGATGTGCTGCTCTGGTGGGGATGTGGTTATTTGGGGAGGCTGTGTACACGTATGGAGGCAGGAGAGGTGTGGGAACTCTACTTTTCATTCAGTTTTCCTGTTAATCTAAAAATAGTTTATTAATTTTTTAAAATTACATAAAAAGCACATTTAAGCAAAATTAAAACCTAAGATTTCTAAGTAAAAACTAGAGTTTACTCTTTTTGTGTCCCCTGCATTGCTGGTGTCCCCCACTCATTGGGTCACTCCACAATGACCACCAACCTACGAGGTCAGGGAGGGCCAAATGGTCTTCGGATTCCCCCAGGAGTTCTGCAATGGGTCAGTGTGCCAGAAAAGGGAGAGAGAGTATCGTGGTTGATGACTGATGTCTGTAAAAGCACGATGTTCTCAGAAAGATAAAGAGGTGTGAGTGACGTGATCCCATGGCACCCGCGGCAGAATCCACATCTGTGCCGGCAGACGAAGCCATGCGTCACCCTAGAACAACCTGAACTTGTAGTTGACATCCTCAATTTAGAAGAAAGTGTGAAATAGCAGGAAAGATTTTCCAGCAACAACAACAAAAAATCACGCTCAAGTGAAAAGGTTCTAAAGGCAGATGACAGACAGTAGTGATCAAATTACAAATCACAGATGCAGTTCCCGTTTACCGGCACCCCCACTTATGGGAATGTCTCCCACAGGTTTCCTTGCACATGTGTGAAATGATGTACACACAGTCATTCACTTGTAATTGCAAAAGTTTGGAAACCACAAGATTGTTCATCAAATAGAGGACTTTTTCAATAAATGAGGGCACGGCCACATAATGGAATACTGCACAGGTGTCAAACAGAACAAATGTTTTAAATGAGGAAGCTCTCTATGTGTTGACAAGAAAACATGTCCAAGATATATTGCTTAGTCGATTAAAAGGAAGGCTCAAACCTGTACAGCATGCTACTTTTGGGGTAGACGTTAAAAGGGATATATTTTTAAATGTTTCTTTGCATTTTCATAAAAAGTGGGTATCTACAAGGAGAGGGACAAATCGAGTAGATGTGGGTAGAAAATACAAAGGCTTTTCATAGAATCCTTTTCTATATTGTTTTGCTTTTTGAATCACGATTACTGAATTTTTTCATTTATTATTAAATTTAGCGAGGTGAAATTGGCCAATTATATAGGTTTCAAATATACATTTCTATTATACATCATCTGTATATTACCTTATGTAAAAGGTTAAAGGGGGTTAAATGTGTGGTGATGGAAGGAGATACAAACTTTTTAAAATAAAGACAAATGGTTCAGAGAGGAAGGGCTGTGAATGGGAGCAGTCAAATCCCCACTTGTTTAGAGATTGTCTCTCTCTCCAGCATGGTGAGTCCAGATAACAGCATTTTACTGTATGTGCATATTGGTGATATCTCCTTCAGCATTTCCCAAGCATTGATTTGGGAGGTCACTGCCACCCCATCCCCAATATGAGTTTGGCATCCTGCTGCCCTTCATTTTAGAAGATGAATCTCCTGGGGGTGACCAAGGAGAGGCAGAAATTTCTGCACGACTTGAAGCTGTGGTTGTTCTCTTGAGCAACAGACAGGACGCAGATGCATCACATTCTGGCCTTGAGAATGCGGGGCGCTCAGAGCCAGACCAAGAGTATGTGTGTGGGGAGACAGCTGGGCTTACTGATTGCCAGAATCAGAGGGTGGGAGAGAATGGGATACCACTTATCTCCCTCCTACTCCTCCTTCCTCATTCCAGGTCCAAACACCAGACCAGTATGCCTCCAACTGAGTAAAAAATGGGGACATGGGACAATGCCACATGTAAGGAAGGGCTGTTAGGAAACCCAAACACAGCACGATACTGATGTACTTAATTTGGTTTATGAAATGCAATTTTTGTGGAATCCTCTGTGGTAGTATTTAAAAAAAAAAAAAGGAAGAAAGGAGAAAAAAAGACCCACTTGCTTAGAAATCAAGAAAAGAAGAGTCTCAGACTAGAATCTGTTGCCCTCTGGTGGTAGAATCTCTTGCAGGTCATCTTCACCATGGTTTCCTCATCTGAAACATGTGATTAACTGCCTGACCAACCTCAGAGATTAAACAACACAATGGCTTACGTTTTCTTTCCTTTTAACCTGAAAAGGTTGTCGGCAAGTATAATTTGGCTTACTCTGAAACAAGTTAAGTTGGTTGTCTGGTGTGAGAGGTACGAGGAGGACCTTTCATTCCATAGTGGAATCTTGCTTTGTGTTTGTCCAAAATCCATTTCCCATACCTTTCTTCTAAGAAATGACTTTCACCCACCATCAGCCCAGTAGTCTAGGTGGTGTAGACCCCTCCCTGCTCCAGAGGTGGACATGTAACTCAGGTCTGACTAAGTGCAGCATCCTGACTCCCTGGGCAACCAGGTGGGCATAGGACCCAAGCCAGCCAATCAAGGACAACGAGTTTCAATGCAGGAGTTTTTGTTGGAACTACTGATAAATCCTCTCTTTCCATTGGACAGGTTGTAGCCCTGGGGTTTCCAGAAGCCATCTTATTCCCCCCAGGGGACAGGTTGCCTGAGAATGATGACAAAAGAGAGAAATGAAGAGCTGAGAGGAGAGAAAAAATGGAGTCCTAGTGGCACTCTTGGATCCCTAGAGCCAGCTCCATCCCCATACCTGTTACTTGAGTCAACAGATACCCCCTTTTCCTGTCGACAGGTTGAGCTGTGCTTCGGGTGCCTCCAACTCTGAGAGTCTTGATGGATAGAAGCTTCTGATACTAATGTTCAAGAATCTCTACAAAGGTCCCATATGCAAAGCTACACGTGTTAAGAACACATTAGTCTATGGCCATGCCACCCTGAACAAGCCCGATCACGTCTGATCTCGGAAGCTAAGCAGGGTCAGGCCTGGTTAGTACTTGAATGGGAGACCACCAAGGAAGACCAGGTGCTGTAGGCGTAAAAAACAAAAAATTAAGGGATTGTAAGTTGACAACATCCTTGCAATCTGTGAGGTCAACCAAGGGTTGCCTCACCTAAAAAAAGAAAAAAAAGAAAGAAAAATATCAGGTTTAAACTATACTTTTTAAAAATCCAATAAAGTTAGAACTGTTTTCTGAGTAAACACACTTCATCATTATACCCAGGTGACATTATGAGTTAACAGAGACACAAACTACCAAAATAAAGAAATACTTCATTTTATTTTACTCTTTCTGCCATGAGGCAATGCAAACTCATGGAAATTAGAAATAATACCAAAATGTGGATAAGACCAGCTTTAGAGGTTGTATGGAATCAGGAGAATGTGATTGTCTGAATTTTGGCCTTCTCAGTTTGCCAAGCCTGCTATACCAGTTTGTCTAGACCATATAACAATTTCTGTGGTAAATGTCCAGGCTGAAGACAGTTATCATAGGATGGTGAAGCCCAAACAACTGAAATATTCACAGTACACAAAGCAAAACAGTCAACATCACTGTATGATACAGACTGTTGGGTTATCCTTTAACTAGTAAAGCAGAGTAAATCTCATTACACAGCACTATAAATATCCCTAGTCATTCCTTTATTTTTCACTCAACCATTCATGCATTCAGTGAGTATTTATTAAGCACCTACAGTGTACCCAGAGGTACCTGGTTAAATGTTGGAATTATAAAGAGAAAGAATAAGGCACGTGCTCTACCCTCAAGGGGTTCCCAATCTGATCTCGCAGGCAGACGTGGGCATGAAGAACGACAGGATGTTATGAGAAGTACTGATAACGAGTCTGTTCAAAGTGAGAATCGCCAAAAATTCATTCATCTATGGGTTCCATAGTGAAGGTAGGCGGTGTTCCTCCTCTTCTTTGGAATAATGAACGCTTGACACAGCTTTTATTAGTCTTTCATTTCCAGAATGACAATGGGGACCCATGGCATTATGACAAATTACAAGAGATGCAGAAATGGTTATCAGGTTCCTACTGTGAGCACTCGGAGGAGACAGCATGTCATTGCAAAGGTCCTGACTCACGTTTTACACAGTGTGCAAACGTGCAGCTACAGACATTAAAAGGGGGAGCAAATGAACTGCACCCTACTAACTCTCTCCTTTCTCCTCTCCATCTGGGATCTGTGTTCTCGTCAACATGTTCACAGGCATAAAAGGAATTTGTGATGTTAAGTTTCAGCTTCTGAGTCAGACTGCTTATCAAGTTATGCTAGTGACAGTAAAGGCTGGCTTTATCAATGGCATTTTTAATGATGTTCACAGGTTGGCTTTGCAGAGGTTTTATACGAAGCAAAAGTCTCCTTTGCACAATCCTACCTCCCACAAATGCTCCCTGAGACACACTTTCCCCCTTCGTTCATCTAGCAAAGATAGCAACCCAGACTCCAGTGAGGTTTTCCTGTTAGCTGCTCACCTCCATTTTACTCAGTTGTTACAAGGTTTCTGATTTCTCATCAACCTGGCTGGCTCCATCGCACCTGCAATTATGCCCATGATAGACTGCCAAGGAGCAACAAAGTTAAAAGCTCCAACTCTTGTGAGCAGGGAGGCTAAACCAGGTGGAATTTTAATACTGAGGTCTTCGGTGTTCACTTAGAGTTAATGTACATAGTGGTATTAAGGCTTATCAATAGAATCATTCTGCTTAGTTGATCTAAAACTCAGTTTCTTAGTTAGTGTTAATTTGTTAACTAAATCTTTACGATTACCATAAATTGAATTTTACAAATGCTCTCATAATATAAAAATATACAGTTCATTATCTAAACACAAAATTTAAAAATGAATTTCCCAATTTTACAATTTAATAAATTCCTCATTTAGTGTATTTCCAGAAATCACTCGCACGCACACAAACAACAAAACAGACTCTGTGCAAAAATAAGAGCTCTCTGTTTTCTGTAACACCTCATCTTTTCTGCAATGAATTTGTGAATATAAAAAAGTATCTATTTAGAAAATATAAAAACATTGCTACAATGTCATAAATGCTCTACATTCTCTAGGAAAACATACCTTTGCAAACAGTGCAACTACTGGGAATTCATAATGAAACTTGAGTCCTCAGTGTGCCGCAGATGCATGCCACTCAGCAGCATAAAACCCTATCTGTCCCCTATACCACTTCTAGAAATTGTGACTGTCACTGAGTGAGGTGTAATTCTTCATTCTTCAAATGTCATCATTGATTTCTGTGGATATCCTTAGGGTGACACTCTATTAAAAAAAAAGAAGAAGAAGAAAGAAGAAAGAAGAAGAAAGAATGTGGAGGAGGAAGAGGAGGAGGAGGAGAAGGAGAAGAAGAAGAAGAAGAAGAAGAAGAAGAAGAAGAAGAAGAAGAAGAAGAAGAAGAAGAAGAAGAAGAAGAAGATTAAAAAAGTTTAAAAGAAGTTAAATATTTCCAGTGCCAGCTATGAAACTCCCAACAGCTTTGCAGCCCCTAAGAGGTCACCTCGCTATAGTTTGTGCTGAGCTTCAGTTGAGCCCTAAAGAATCTTCTTGGCTTTCTATATCCTTTTACCTAATAATTAATTCACTTGTTTCAAAATGTAAGATTTTTACCTGTAGTCAAATCTGATAAGGTCCCACCTTCTCCCTGTCTTGGGAACATTTTTTCAACAATGCACTTATTTTTTTAAAAGACATATTTCTTATTATTTGGAACCAGTAAGTGCAACAACCTCGAAAAGTAAATAAATAACCAGGATGTATGACTAGAAGCATCGACCAGCTGAGGACACAGAAAGATTTCATGGGTTTGGAGAGCTGTTAAAGATGCTTGCTTGCCTTTAGGAATAAACTAAGTGGCACAAGACATATTTTTTCATACATCTTAAGGATAAAAAGGAAGACAAAAAAGTCCTGTTTTATGCAAGAAATTTTCTATGAATTTTTACAATCCTCATTGCCAGCAATTTATAACATTTGAATAGATAAATACCTACCTGGAAATCATGGATGAATGTTAGGAAGTAGAAAATAAAACCAAAGGCCACTGTCCATTCACAGATCGCACTCACTACGTGAAATACATAATCCTAATAGCAATGATAAAGAAACAGAATTTAGCCTAAGTCCATTCACTTTAGTGGATGTATTGACATAATAATGAGAAGGTTAGACCTTAGGAAAAAGCCCTGTGAGGAAAAACAGCAAGGCAAGTAGGTGAATGGCAGGGCCCCTGCCCAATGAGAACATAAATGTGCTTATTCCAGAAGTGCTTTCTAGTTCTCACACACTCTGGCTTTAAGACTCGCCTATATAGTTTCAGAACGCAGAATAAGGAACACAAAAATGCTGAGACTGGAAAGCAAATGTGGACTCAGCAGAAGATAGAATGTTTCATACAAGGCAAGACTTGCTCTCTTAACCCCAAGTTGAAAGGCATTCAGCATTTGTGCAATTATTCCAAAGAACAAGTGTGTATGCACAAGAGGAAACTGGCTGACTGTCACCAGGGTTTTGTGTTTCTCTACCACTGTAGAAAATGTCGGTTCAGAAAACAGGTTGCTTAACGTTATAAAGTAAACATAGCTACAAAGTAAATGTGAATGAGACATCCACGCATTCACTGTCTTCTTGGGGGCAGGAATGGGAACAGAAGACAGGAAAGAGAATGGATTAAATGGCAGGTGTGTGTGTGTGTATGTAGTGTGTGTGTGTGTGTGGGGGGGTGTTTCCCAAGTCAGCTGCCTAAGGAGGCCTGGAGATGCATAAAAGTAAATGAGGCTGATGGTCACAAAAAGAGAAGGAAGATGGGGTGCTCGGGCTGTATTAGCTCAATTTCATTTTCAACAAATGGGAAATGAGGACCCCAGTGTTGCTTTCAAAGAGGTAAAAAGAAAAGTGCGTGTGTGTGTGGTGGGGGGAGATTCTGACTTTTAAATGTTGGAAACTGCTTTTTAAAAAGCATTTTTAAATACCGTCTAATTCAAAAATAACATCTTCATTCTGACGTTAGCCCACTTACTAAACCAGGCCTGTGGACTGTCAGGTCGACCCCTCTGATTTCAAATAAAGACTTATTTTTTTTTTCCTACTTCATTTTCTGCTTGGCTGTAGGTTACGAGTGTGAATAAAACAAATGTGCTGCGTTGCAAGTCGGTTCTATGGTGACAGTTGTTTCCTTTGATCCAATTTCCAGCCCCAAAGAATTAATCAAGACACATCAAACTCTCACAGACACCTGTCCTTGCTCTTCTCATCCAGGCCACGCTGGGGAGGACCTGACCAGTTTACCTTAAGGGGGAGAGAACAGAGGCCGCCTCCTTTTGGCGACAGCACCGGGGGGTTCGCCCCATCCCGTATAGTGCCTGGACAATGAAGATGGCTTATAAAATTTTGGCAGAATTTTTTTTAGTATATTAATAAAAGTGCACTGAACCAGAAGTCCAGACTCCTCCACTAACATCTGTGAGTGCAGGCAAAGCTCTAATCTCCTTGCTATGTAAAATGAGGCAAAGGCATAATTCTTGCTCCCCTACCAAGTGGATCAACACCTGAGGATGCCCTTCAAAAGCTCTAAAGCACCACAGTTAGTTGGGGCAGTGCCTAAAAGTTTGTTCTGTCCAGTGAATTAATGTAAAGGATTTTCTTTGTATGCATTGATATTGGGAACAGAAAGTAATACAAGAATGACATAGTAACTTATGGAGTGAATAGAAAACAAGGTACTCCTCAGGTTTTTAAGATTAAAAATGAAATGAAAAAAAGATTTTTAACTGCCAAGCGGATATGCTTTGGTGAATCCTTCCCAGCTGTTGATTTGTTGGATTTGTGGAGGAATATCTCCCTCTAGTGGTTATAAAATAAAGTACATCTTAGGCTGCTCTGTCGTGAGGTCTCCCTTTCAGGAAGCACCTTTTAAAAAAATTTGTCTGAGTCACTCTCTTCTTTAACATCTTCAGTCTCTTCCTGGTCTCCCTGCAGGCTTCCATCGCATGCCAGAACCCTCTGTCATGGAAAATCCTTCCTTTGACCATGTTGCCCCTTTTCTAGCCACCGTCTTATTTCTCCTCTTTCTCTCACCTCTAAACATTCATGAATAGCTGAAAAAAATAAATCACTCCTCTCACCATTTCTTTAAACCCTGCAATTGGCCATTAACGCCAACATTTCCAACTAAAACTGATTTTTTGAAAAACATCAGTGGTTTCACCCGCCCCTTGAACACACATTCTTGCAGTTCTCTCACTAACCCTCTCCTCTCCTGGCGGCATTCATTCTCCACGTGGCATCTAAAAGAAGCACCGCCATGATGGCCTGCGCCCCAAACACTCCATCCCAAACACTCGGTTCCCTGTGTTCCGATGTTTGCCCTGGAAATAACCAGTCACTCTACCCTATGCTTCAACAGCTCTCGACCCCAAAAGAAGGTCGAGTCCCACATGTCCTACTGGACATTTCTCCTTGGTGATTCACTATCGCTCCAGATGCAATGATTCTAAAACGAAACCCATCCACCTCCCCCCATGAAATGGGGCCCCATGTTAGGGCCCTGATCTCTCATTCTGTTCATGAAACGAATTCTTTGGTTCACCCAAGAAAAAAACTTGGGAAATCATCTTTGATTCCTCTTATCCTTTCGTTTTCCTGTTAGACACTTGCCAGTACCCACCAAATAATTTTCCTTTATTGCTTCCAACCTAGGCTAATCTCGATTCAAAATCTGAACTAACAGCAAGAACTGCCTTCTCCTGCCATCCTACCTCCAGGCTTCCTCCTCTTCAATCCATCCCAAGTTTTGCTTCTAACTATTATTCATCCAATAATATTCTTTCAATTTACTTTCCTGTTCAAAAGCCTTCAAAAGCTTACTCCTTCCTGTTGCCTAAGTGAAGCATGAGCCTCCCTGCCCACCTCTTAAAGTGTTGCGTAAACTACTCCAAGTTCACCCCTGACCCCATTTATGTTTTACTTTATCCTGAATCAAACTATCTACTCCACTGGAGCCAGTTTTGTCCCCTCTGCTTAACAGGCTCTGCTTCCTCCGGCCTCCAAACACCTTCAGTCTGACCTCTCTTACTTACCATAGACGGTTGAAATGTTTAAGATAGAATTAGGAATTCAAAAGTTTGAAAACTAATCCCAGGAACCTTCTGAGATTACCCTGAGAGCTAATTATGACCACTCATTGCCAAATAACTGACAGTTAATTATGCCATATTTACTCCATATTTTGCAACTTGTTTAAGAAATGGCAGTGATCCTTTCCAAGAAGGCTTCACCCAGCCACAGTGCACACAGGCAGGTTTGACAATTATATTGAAAATGACTTCAATCTTACCTTTTCTTTTGGATTCCACTCCAGCTTGGTTATAGAAATTAGTGAAGCACAGGCAATCACTGAAAAAAAGGACTTGTTAAGGAAAGTGCAGAAGAAAACATGTCCTTTAATGTAAGACTAGATTATTCTTCTAATATTTTAATAATTGACAGTGTTAAAATGTTTCACCTCACATCTATTAGGATGGCTACTATAAAAAAACACACACAAAAAACAAATATTAGCGAGAATTTGGAGAAACTGGAACTCTTGTGCACTGTTCATGAAAATGTAAATTGGTACCTCTGCTGTGGAAAACAGTATAAGGTTTCCTCAAAAAATTAAAAATAGAATACCGTATGACCCAGCAATTCCACTTCTGGATATACAGCCCACAGAATTGAAAGCAGAGCCTCAGACATGTTGTGTATCTGTGTTCATAGTGGCATTATTCACAATGACTAAAACATTGAAGCAACTCAAGTGTCCATTGACAGATGACTGAATAAGCAAAATGTGGTACATGCATACACTGGAATATTTTTCAGGTTTAAAAAGGAAATTCTGCAATAGGCTCCAACATAGATGAAGCTTGGAGACATTATGTGAAATAAGCCAGTTACAAAAAGACAAGCCTGATGTGATTCCACTTCAATGAGGTACTTAGAGTAGTCAAAATCATAAAGACAGTAGAACAGTGGTTGCCAGGGGCTGAGGGCCAAAGGGACTTATCGTTTAATAGGCATAGATTTTCGAATAACAAGATAAAAAAGTTACGGAATAGATGGTGGTGATGGTTGAACAACAGTGCGAATGTATTTAATACCACTGACCTGTGCACTTAAAAACGGTTAAGATGATAAACTTTATGTTATGTGTATTTCAACACAATAACAAAATGTTAATACCAACATTTCTGCGGTCAAATCAAGCTGTATTAGCTTCTTATAATCTCAGACTTTAAATTCAGTTATGACAGCAGTTAAATTACAACATGTAAATAGTAATTCCTTAGCAATAATTTGTAGTTACATATAAAGAAATTTTACTTTGCAGCTATGTTTTCCTCGACCCTGCATGTTTGTAAGTGTTGTTCCCAGCTACAACGGTTCTTTAAATGTGGTCAAAATGACTGACACTGCAGTCCAAGATTAATATTTTCTGAGTACTTTTCCCCTAAAACACTACTTTTTGATAATAAAAATATTGCATAAAACTACTTTTCCTCTAAAATAGTATTTTCAAAGCAACAGTTTTATGGAAAAATTAACATTTCAAAGTACCAAAGCATTACAAAGCATCAAGGCTCATATAGAAAAATAAGCTACAGAAATTAAAAATGTTATCCTTAAAAAAGAGATTTCTGTTGAGTAATTAAGTATAAGCTAAGCCTTTCCTCCCCAGACCAAAGGGTTTTAGAAACAAAAAGATACGCCCTGCACTTGGCCTTGGGGCCAGCCTAAGAATGCCTGGGATGGAGGCCGTCGCCCTCCGTGGGCACTGCTGTCTGTGCAAAGGCAGTGACAAACACTTGGAAGCAAAAGAGCAACAAGATGCTCTAAAAACGGTTTTACAAAAAGTTAGAAATTCGAAGTGCTGCGTCAACGCCGAGTTAAAAGCGCCCCCTGAAATCGGAGTCAGCGCCTCCTCTCCCTCCGCCCTCCAACCCCGTATTTTGCAATGCTAACACTTCTCAGTTTTTCAATATAAATGAAGTAGAAAGCACAGCAGATTCTCTGATCCTTTCAAGGATCAAACTTCTGTTTCTAATAGTTTTAAAGCCCCTTAATTGTTTCACTGATCTGTTCTTTTTTAATTTATTTTTTATTTTTTAGGCAAGGCAATCGTTGGTTGACCTCACAGATTGCAAGGACCTTGTCATCTTACGATCCCTTATTTTTTATTTATTTTTACGCCTACAGCACCTGGTCTTCCTAGGTGGTCTCCCATCCAAGTACTAACCAGGCCTGACCCTGCTTAGCTTCTAAGATCAGATGGGATCAGGGCTTGTTCAGGGTGACATGGTCATACTCACTGAACTGTTCTTTAGTTCCACATTATGGGCACCAGGTACCATGCCAAATGGGGCAGAAGGAAGAAGCAGGGAAACCCCTGGCCAAACAGACTTGGTCTCAGCTCCCAGAGATATCACAGCCTTGTTGAAGGAGGCCCAGGACTGTGCCATGTGAGAAAAAAGAACAAGGCACAGCGATGAGTCAGAGGGAAAAGTACTAATTCAGAGTAGAAGGGGTGTGAGGTGTCAGGAAAGGCTTCACCGAGTTGAGTTTAATTTAAATTTAAAATGTAAGGTTTTAAGAGCAGCACCGTTCCACGGAAATATAATGCCAGCCCCATAAATTTAACATTTTCTACTATAGTAGCCACATTTCAAGAAAACTAAAAAGAACCAAGTGAAATTAATTTTAATAATATAGCTCCTTTAACCCAATAGATAAAAAATATTATTATTTCAATGTGTAATCATATAAAAAATGATTCATGAGC
Organism: Macroglossus sobrinus; assembly: GCA_004027375.1. NCBI lineage: Eukaryota > Metazoa > Chordata > Mammalia > Chiroptera > Pteropodidae > Macroglossus > Macroglossus sobrinus. Next base: position 276,971 of record PVKZ01001770.1, on the reverse strand, counting down.
TATTTTACATTCTTTTTCTCATTAGGTCTATGAAATTCGGTGTGTTTTACGCTACAATATGTCTCAAGTGTGGACAGCAGGTCACTGTGTGAGCTAGTCACATTTCAAGTGTGCAATGTATGGCTGGTGGCTACCACATTGGACAGACAGTTCAGCTCTAGAAAGACAGGGTCGGGGGGCGAGAGGGAGGGTTGGGGAATCCAGCCAGGAGAAGGGCAGGGGGAGAAAGCAGAAAACAGAAAACAGCTAAGTCTGGGAAAGAAGCATAAAAATGAGGTAAAAAAAAAAAATAGGTAGTCTCAGAGTATGTGTCTTAAGCAAAGGAACCTGAACTGTGCTGTTAGTGGTTTTGCAAAGGTTTTTAAACACTGCAGAAGCTGGGGCAAGACATACAGTTAACCAAGGAGGGCTCTGAAACCTGATTTGAATGTGCCTCAGTTTCTTCAGTAGTCAAAAAAGGCCATTTCACAGAAATATTACAATAAGAAGAAACAAGGGCATTTTAAAGATGCTTTGGCATCTTTGTAAGGCAATAGAAATATCATGCATGCTAATGCTTAAAAGACTTTTTTATACGGATGAATTTGAGTTAATCTGATACAGAGACACACCCTATTTCGGTGTGGGGCTGCAACCTCTTGGCATAGCTCATAAAACTCTCTAGAAATGGGAACTATTAGTATGTAAAATTCTGAGCTTATTTTACTAAAACTCTCTGTGATTTTAATATCTAGAGATGTCTCCAAAGATGGAAGCAAAAAAAGGTTTCCTACACCAAGAAACTTTTCATTCAACACTACAAACACTTCTGCCCTGAATTTTACAGCTAACATAAGCGAAAGATCTTAAAATGACGTATTTGAAGAGAAAGCATGAATGTCTTCAGTCTATAAACAGGACAAGGAAACTGAGAAGGAACTATCTCAGGAACCAGGGTATATATTTTGTTAAATTTCTCAATAGTAGGATTTGTTTGATTAAAAATTTTGTAATTAAAAATATCCTTCCCTAAGGCGGAAAAATAAACCCCAAACCATACATACGCTTCACATTTTGTATGGCTCCTATTTAAAAAGAGCAACAGAGGACATGGTTCCATAGTGTAGCAGTTAGCACATCTGCTTTACATGCAGCAGGTCCTGGGTTCGTGCCACAGTGGAGCCACGATCCATGGTCTATGGCCATGCCACTCTAAACTAGCCCGATGTCTGATCTTAAAAGCTAAGCAGGGCTGGGCCTGGTTAGTACTTTGATGGGAGACCACCTAGGAAGATCAGACCCTGTAGGCATAAATAATAATAAATAAAAATAAAAAGAGAAACAGAGAGCTTCATATTAAGAAGCACGTGGTGTGCTCTTGCTTAAGCTCGTCCACTTTATACCACAATCCAACCCAGACTAACAAAATTCTCGCTCATAAATAGTTCCCTTTTTCCCGTAATGTGACAGTAATCACCATTTTTAATGACTGCAGCTTTCCCTAATATGAGTGCAGATGATATTTTGAAAAATTTGGAGAATTTTCTACCCCTTGAAGACCACAGCTTTTTTATTCTTTGTTAAATATTGACAGATGGACAGACAGACAGAACATGCACACTTTCATTTCCTATGAATCAGAACACACAACACAAGCCTGATAAATTCATATTTTCTTTCAACATTGTGGAATTAGAAAATGAAGTGAAATTTTGAAAATGAAATCAGTGATAAAAAAGAAAAGGCTAAATGTATTTTAACTGACTTAGAAATAAATATTACAGGAGTTTTTAAAAACCTTACTAGGATGGCTAAATCAAACTATCTAATCATCTACGTGCCTCTTGGCACTTCACAGGGCTATTACTTTAAGTGCACTACCAATATTTGGTGTGCACTTACGTGCGAGCATTACAAAGAAAAATAAATATTTTCACATGGTGGGTGAAAGTGACCCTGTTGGAAGAAAAGCAAACAGAGACTGAAGTTTCCCCCACATTCTTCCATCCTCCTTCACACAGTTCTGTTCCCCAAAGATTCTTTTGATCTAACCTGACAGTGTTGAGACATTTTCTTAATGATTTACACTTTTCTCTCCATGGTTATTCTGAAGCACGTGGAAACTTGGCTGTTAACCTTTATGCTTTTTTTGCTAAGGGTCGGGTCGGGGAAGGTGTCAAGCTTGTAAGGACATCCACAAATGTGAAAAGGATACTGGGGACCACAGCGGCACAGGAAACGGCAGAGATAGCCATCCTTACGTGACACGTGGAGAGGCTGTTCCATTGGGGACACGATTTGTAAGAGATGATGGATTGCAGAAGCGTGTACACGACACCACAGACAAAAGCCAGGAGGGCCCCACCGTCGTGGACCACAGGGACAGCTAACTCCTAGAGAGAGAGTCACAAAGGCACATTATTCCCCAGGAGTCTGTCCACACCAAGACCCAAGTGCTCACTCACCTTGGGTTACTCAAAGCCACTGGTCTTCGACATTGCACCCACCCCCTGACCTTTGTTAAATGCAGCTGCTTGTAGATTACCAAGGCCAAGGCCTTCCCCTATGATGAAGTAAATGTTGTTCCACAGCAAACGTGGGCACATGGGACAAGGACAGAGTGACATCTACCTTAGAGGTGGCAGAGTTGGGTATGGTGGTAGGCTTTGGAGTCTGGCTGACCTGGATAAAAATTTGACACCACCACTGGACTCTCGGTTTAAAACCTCAATCTCTGTTATCTATAAAATGGGCATAATAATTTCTGCCTTGCAGGTTTTGCAGTGAAGATTATATGATAAATTACATATAAAAGTTCACAACTTGTTCAGTGCAGGTGCCATGGGTGGCTTGAGGATTTTAGGTTCCCTGCTCCCCAATTACCTCTATTAGTCCCTCCCAAACCACCCCAAATGAACACAAAAACTTAAGCAAAAACACTGCTTTTGAAATGCAAAGACAATGTCACACCCAAGTCCCCAGCCCCCACCTTCCTCTAACCAGCTATTTCAACAAGAAGGCAGCTGCTACACCCAGTCTAGACGGCAAGTCTGGTGTTGGCCCCATAGGTGCTCATGGAGGCATCTACCTTCCATATAACAATGACATTTATATTGAATGACTGACTGGTCTCCCCTTGAACTTAAAAATTCAAGCTTTGTAAAGGGGCAAGTTATATTGTCCAAGACAACCTGGTTTGAATCTCAGACCAATGTCGGCCCCAATTCACTCTCTACACCTGTTTGTTCCCAGACTTGTCTTCAACCTGGGCCACCCAGATTTGCCCAGAACCAGTGTTCGCCATCCAGACTGACCACGAAAAAAACTCATTTTCACTCAGATTTAATTCCTAACCACTTCCAGTTCGGCACTGCCTGATTTCAATCATTGTCACTCAGATAAGCATTTTAAGAAAATATTTATTCTTTACATGCGAAAGGGAAATTTTTTTAAGAATATGGGGGAAAACCCACTATTTGATTTGTGTTATATTCAAATATGAATGCATTAACATTCTGCAACATGGCATACAATTATTCATTTATTATGTATAGACTCTATATATTTAGGATACCTAGCATGGGCGTATAGATTTAGGAAAGTTATATATGAAAAATAAAACACATTCAATGCCTTTTAAAATGTGTATATGCCTTTAAGTATTTAAAGAATTAAGAAAAATAACTACTGAACTATACAATTAAAAATGGTTAAGATGGTAAATTTTACATTATATATATTTTACAATTAAAAATAATCCAAAGGAAATGAAATCACTATCTTAAAAAAGATGCATGCACCACTATGTTCATTGCAGCATTATTTACAATAACCAAGAGAAGATACAGTTCTCTCTCTCTCTCTCTCTCTCTCTCTCTCTCTCTCTCTCTCTCTCTCTCTCTCTCTCTGAAATATTATCCAGTCATAAAAAAGAAAAATCTTGCCATTTGCAATAGCATGGATGCATCTGAGGGCATTATGCTAAGTGAAATAAGTCAAACAGAGAAAGACAAATACTATATGATCTCACTTATATGTGGAATCTAAAAAGACAAAACAAAACAAAACAAAAAACGGATACAGTAGACAGACTGGTGGCTGCCAGAGGCGTGAAGTGGAGGTGTGGGGGAAATGGTTGGCTGTGGTCAAAGGGTATAAACACTTACAGTTAAAAGATAAAAACTTTCCAGTTATATATAATGTACAGCATAGTGACTACATTTAACAATAGTGTATTTTTAAAAGTTATTAAGAGAATAAATCTTAAAAGTGCTCAGCATGAGAAAAAAAATTGTAACTGCAAAGTGATGGATGTTAACTAAACTTATTGTGGTACTCATTTCACATAAATCAAATTACTACGTTATGCATCTGGACTAACACAAAGTTATATGTCAATGATATCTCATTTGGGGAGAAAAACTATATTAAACCAAAAAAATAATAACAAAAGAGTCCTTTTCACCTCTGAATGTTAGAAATACTTGGGCAAGAGAAAATGAAAAGCAAGGTATCTACTGCTAATGAGTCATTTTCAAGAATATTCTTCTGAATATCCTGGTTCTTTCCACTCTCCACTTTCTTTCTGTGCTAACAAAGTCAATATCCTGAATTTACATACTTTGTCCCCCCACCCCCCTACCAGCACTGTCAAGGAATCTGCTTCCTCTACCCTGGTCAAGTCAATATAGTCTTTAGGATCTTAATCTGCAAATGTCATGCCCCCTCCACCCCACACCAACCCTGACTTTATCAGGTCAAAGGCCTTTGACTGAGGGAAAGTTGTATCTGTAATGTGCTTTTACCCTGCGAAAAAGGCACATTACAAATACATACCCTCTCATCAAAGATACCACTTACAGGGAAAATGATTCTTCTCAAACAAAAATGAATCTTGGACAGAGGGTAGGATAAAAACCTAGAGCCCTTTTTTGAATCTCTTTCCCCAAACCTTCGTAGTAATTTAAAAGATAGTTAAAATAGAAAAGACTAGAATATTGAGGGGAGTTAAACATTGGAAAACTTTACTTTTCTGGAAAGGAATCTTCTTGAGGAAAAGTAAAACACTGACAGATTGGTGAGGACACACTGAAAAGCAACCCTCCCACCCACCAGTTTGGGAAAAGGAGTTATCCATGCACCTTTGGCAAATACACTGTTCTTCCTACTGAGAAGAAACCCGCCAGAGTCAATACTCTGTTGCCCTGATGTTTCTAATTCTTCTTGAGGTAACAACAGCTCAAGTTGGTTTGCTCATGGCATGCTGAAAATGAATGACAGGATATCAAACAAGGAAGTCATAAAGATATATTTATGGGAACAATGACAAGACAAACACTTTGCTCTCAAGAAAAGTTACAGATTCTATTTCTGGTTTTTGTAAAAATGTGATCATATCACGGAAACCTTAAAGAGAACCAAGAGTTCAACTATCTAACCATCTAAATGTTTTTCTCTAAAGTCTGGACTTTGTGGTTTAAAAATTGACAGCTGTATCACTTAGGATGTTGAGTGATTTGGAGACTAACTACTCCCACTGAACAGTCCACATCCATACTGCACTAGACAAATCATATCATTCCTGGCCTCCCTTTCTCTCCACCCTTTTTTCACCGTGCTTTCTGATACTAGAACTGTGTAAATTGTGACATGCTTTTTTTCTGACAGAGGTTCCTCCACTCTGGCATTGAGGTTAACTCTTTCCCACAGGTTCTGGACAGACTGCTTTCACACAAGAACCACTTCTGCTTTATTGTTCATATGATCTTGGTTAAGTATTAACCTCTCTAGGCCTCTATTTCTCCATTGAGAATGAAGAAAATTATACTACCTCTCTTCTAATTATATAAGTTGACGCATTCAATGTTTTCATAAATATGTCACATAGAAAATGTTCAGTAAATGTGGTTCTGAAAAACAAAATGCATACACAATCATAAAACATAAGGAAATGTCACAGAGCGTTTCTCCTGTGTGACAAAGGTCACGTGCAAACATGCATTGCAGCACTGTTTGTCTGATTTCACCACACAGGGAACAAGAGGGGTAGCAAAGTGAAATGAAGCCAGGAGCAAATTTAGTTCACAACATGCCCTCCATGAAGCCCTGCACACTTGCTTCAAAGAGGCCACAAGTGTGGCTCCCACCTTTCTGGCTTCCAATGTGAACAAGGAAGCATTCATAATTATGGATTTGTCACATCCAAAAATGAAAACTCATTGGCCCTGAGACCTGAAAGAATATCCCGGGGCCCTGTTATTGTCCTGAAGATACTGTGTCACACAAGGAAGGATGCCTTCCCCTCCCCCGTCACTGCAGCACTGAGTGCCCCAGAGCTCTTTATCATAATGTGTGCCCTGCATTGACGGATGGCATCCCTCATGTGTAGTGCAAAAAACGTGAACCTATGAGGCCCACACGGTGCAGGGCAGACAAGAGGACTCTCTGCCAAGGGGCCGACTTAACACAGGAGCAAACGTTAGCAAGGTGTGGAAAGCAGATGATGCCGGTGGAGGCTGGAGGTTATTTATTATCCTCCCAGATTAACACTAGGGGGCAGCACCCCGAGGCTGGTGCTTCAGTGTGCGGACATATACTTCAGCAGCCTGCTAGCAGTGACAGCTAACACCTTTTTGTAAAAATAAGCACACCACACAGAATCAATCCACTTCCGGTGGGAAAAAACTTAAAGGAGTACCCTTGGAATAAACAAAAAAGCCGTCCTGGAATAACTTCCTTTCTGCTGTCACCAAGAGACAACAGTGATGGACAGGGCAGTATTAGCCTGTAATGATGAACTGATGATGACCATGATGGCTGCCAAGGACAGACTGCTGGTTACTGCGCATTATTTTCATGGAGTCTTTGCAATAACCCTATGAGGTGAGTACTATAATTTGAAATACGACAAATGTTTTCAAAATACTAAACATTGTCTCCATAGACAAGTAGGTTTCATGCCTTCCTGAGAGAGACCTTGTGATGAACAGTAATGCACAAATCAGAATAATTCAGGAAAGGTTTTTTCAAACACTTGACAAACTAAGAATATATCAAGCAGATTCTGCAGTAGTCACCATGTAAGTTAACTGGCTCCAGCGGGGCCACGTTTTAGCTCAACGACTAATTAGTTGAGGAACACTGAGCAAATTATTTCACTTCCATGCACCTATCTATATATCCTCATCTGTGAAAGAAAGTGTTCAGATGCTCTTTAAATAAATACTAGAGGTTTAAACAGTAGAGTCAATGCGCACACATGTGCACGCGTGTGCACACACACACACGCACACACACACACACACTCATATATGAATATTTTCACCCCCTTAGTGGAATCATTCCAATGGCTGAAGTAGCTCTTCCAACACATCGAACCACATCAGTAAGAACATGGAGCCAGGCAAAGTTCATAGCATTGTTCAAAGCCCACTCTCTCCTAATGGTGCCCACATGAGCCCCATCTCTTCTGAGTACTGGCGGGACTGACTTTCAAATGATATGTTTCTAAAAATCAAACTATCCCAATTTTTACAAACTCGTCAACTATTTGTGCTATACTAGCACAAGTGTGGCTCTTGTGTTCTTGTCTTTCCTCCTCCAAACACACATACTCCATCACCCCAAAAACAACAACAAAAAAAACTTTTGGTCATACCTGAAAATTGGCTACAATGCCCATTCCGATACATCCCACCAGTCCCAGAACTAACGACACCAAGTTAAAAACAGGCGTGCTGAAATAGCAAGTTTGATTCTGCTTCTCCACTATTTTATATCTTGTGTACATCGTGGCTGCACCTGAAAAAGTGAAATACTGTAATGAATTTTTGTTACTTGACTTTTCAGAATGAAAAACACAGAAACAGCTTTGCATTGCTCTTTTAAAGTCTATATTTTCAATTTCCTGATTGCAATAGTCTCCCCACTCGCTCATCCCTGTCCTTCCTCATCCCATCCTACTCTCTCCCTAGTGTGATAAACACACACACACACACACACACACACATCTCTTTTTGGCTGTTATCCTTTTCACATAAACGCAATTGTGCACATATTGTTCTGTGACTTACTTTTTTTCACTTAAAAATGTACCAGGGAGATCTTGCCATGTCAGCACAAATAGGTCTATCTCACTGTTTTTAGGGGTCTCATCATGGTATATACTGAAGTGCCATATTTGTTTCATCATTCTCTTAATAACAGATTTCCACATTGTTCCTATGTGTTTCCTACTTCAAACAATTCTCGATGAATGCCCTTCTGTATATAAGTCTTTGTCACACTTTCAGTGTTTCTGAAAAATGAATTCCTAGAAGTAGCATGACTGGGTCAAAAAAACTGCACAATTAAAATGTCAAGAGGTATCTCCAAATTGTGCCAAGACTGTAGCAGTTTATACTCACACAACAGAGTGTGAAAGCAATTCTATATGTCATTGCCTTTTAAGTTATTGCCAAACTAATGAATGAAAAATGGCAAGCTGTTGGTTTAATTTGCTTTTCTCTGATCATTAGTGAGACTGAGAAACTTTCAGTACGTCTGCTGGCCATACACATTTCTTTTGAGAATTACATGTCATTTTTTCTTATTTTTCTCTTGAGTTTGTCTATTCATTTTTAATTTAGTTACTTTTATACATTATGTACATTAGTCTACTGTCTGTTATAAATATTACATATTTTCTTCTGGTCTGTTGTTTGTCTTTAAATGTGTTTCTGTATCTTTTATCACTTAGAAGTTTTAATTTTCTATCTACCCAAATTTTTCAATTCATTTCTATTTAGCTTCTGTTTTTATTTTGTATAAGTTTAGATAAAGTTCTCTGTCCTAAGTTTTTAAAAATATTTCCTATAATTTAATCCTTTTATAGTTTTGCTTTCATGTTTAGTTCTGTAGTTACCATTGGTTTTTGTGAATGGTGTGAGAAGGGTACTAAAGGTATGTTTTTCCAAAAAGCTAGTCAATTAACCAAATACCACTTATTGTTTTGGAGAGTAATTTGACAATACAATGTCTGCTGTTGTGACTCCAGACCTAAGCACAGAGGAGGCACTTAGTACTATTTATGCCAAATTTTAAAAAGCAAGCTAAAAGCTAATTTTTTATCATAGACTATTTTAAATGAAGATATTCATGTCAGATTCTGCCTTGCTTAGAAGCAAAAATCTATATTCATCACTTGCTGGTGATAAAATAATCTGTCTTCTAAATCTGGACTCTGGGCAAGTATGGTGAAAGAGGGCAATTGGATTGATAGACTACTTCTATTTCCCCTTGCTCACCTCTAAAACCGTGGAAGGGGAAGACCACAAATGGGTGACAAGGGGAAACTTTCTCTCTACCAAGTTGGATGATCAAATTCCAAAGGTGTCAAGTCACTAAGCAGAGTTTCCAGCACCTCTGTTCCTTCCCACCTTGTACCAGTAGAGGGATAGAAGTGCTGGTTACAGGATAGGCCCCTGGAAAACACCTGATTGTTCCACAGGGTAGGCGTTTATGGAAGGACTAAGGAAAGAGTCCTATGTCTTACATCTATACACCTGGATCACTCCATCATAGACTGAGTTTTTCAGTCAGTACATTAATTTGCTCATGAGAGGGTTGTATCCCAGCAACTGCATCTCAGGTGCACTTGAAGAATTAAAAAGAAAAATCATACCTGGGTTGGAGACAAACGTCCCTGCTTCACCTTTCCCCTCTCTTTAACGAGTAAGACAATATCTTTGTCAGTGGGTTCTCAGCTTTAGTGAGTACCTAAGTCCCCTAGAGTGCTTGTTCACCACACATGCTCCTGGCCCCACGCTAGAGGCTCTGACTGAGTAGATCGGCAGTGTGGCCTTGAAACATGCATTTTAACCAGCACCCCAGATGAGTTTCATGTACGCTGCCTTCAGAACACACTCTGAGAAATTGTAGTTTATATATTAGGTCTCTTTAGTTTCCATAATTCTATTGGATATAAGTCACATTTTTAAAAATCAAATTACAAATAAAATCCATTTCAAAATATTGTGGCAAATTACCAGATGAAATGAAAAATAATTCATAAATAACTCTGAATTTCTAGTCATTTAGCTTCTCGAAGTAAAGCAAAATTCTAGTTTGAAAGGTTGTACTTTTAAACAATGATACGCATCAAGAGTGAACCCTGATGTAAACTATGGACTTTGTTTTATTATGATGTGTCAATTAACTCTAACTAATGCATCACTCTGGTGGAGGATATTGATGATGGGGAAGGCTGTGAAGGTTGCGGGGAGGAGCAGAGGCTATATGAGAAATCTCTACCTTTGGCTAAGTTTTTCTGTAAATCTAAAACTGCTCTAAAAAATAAAGTCTGTGAAAATTTATTTAAAAATAAAAAATTATACACAAACTGTAAATCACACATTTCATGTCACTGGAGATTGTGCATTATTTATTTATTTATAATAATTATTATGGACTTACCAAGAAATGCAGAGAAGTTGATCATAAATCCAAAAATACCACTCTCTGGAGGTGTTGTTCCTGTGTCACTAAGAGAAGAAATATCCAAATTATTAAAAATGAATTCAGTTCAGACCTCTGGGCAGGCATGTAACTGGCAGGTTTTATATTGTGTTTCTTTTAGGTGTTAAGTCACTTGAATTCTAAAGATTTTACCTGATTTTGTTCTACAGTATTTTCATTTTGGCTCTGAAAAATCTAAAATTCATTTTTCTCCCATGAAAGATTACATTTTTCTTTTTTTTATATTTCATTGTAAAAAGCTAGGAAATGCTTAAAGTGAGTGGTGTGGTGGTGTTTCTGAAATGACTGAGCTTAATAAACTTGATTGATATATGTCCATTCTTGGTGAAGACTTCATTGTCACTGTTTCAGGGAAAAAATAAGTCTGAAATCACATTTGTAAAATCTGCCTTTGGAATATTAAATACACATAAACACATTTATATTTTCTTAACAATTTTATTTATGCAGAAATTCACACTACTGAAAATATAATCATGAAACTCTGAACCATATTATTGATGCCTATTGGTACTTTATGGAAACAATAGAATATTGAGGGTATATTAATTGTGATAAATTATTTTAACAAAACATAGCTTATATAAAACATTTTTTAGGTGCATCTATCAATTCATTAATTGAACGAGCTGGAAACTGTGTTTGACAGGTCTTGTTCTTTATTCATCAATGTCAAGGTTTAAAGGTTTATATCTTCCAGTTGCTCATATAAAGCAACAGTTTAAAACTGATAGCAAAAGAACTTCCAACAGGAAACAACGCATACCCATATTATGTGTTTCCACATTTTCAAATAACTCTGAAATTTGAGTATCGAAAACCTGATCATGTTGAAAAAGACGCACTTCAAAGTATTTGAAAAATTCCACAGGAAGCCTGTGTTTGTGGAAAGTAGGAGTCTTTCAGCTTCGTGAACACTTAATATTTGAAGAGTATAAAGAGGTTAATATTCCTCCTTTTACTCAAACGCCTCTACTTATCCTCAATGATTTTAATCTCAGTGACACTTTTAAGAATCTGAAGAGTTTCGAATTTAACATTACCATTTTCCCTACAAAATAACCATTCTTCTCACTAAAGGAATGTTGAGGTGAAGGTGGCCTGAGATGGGGGACACCCTTCTGGGCACAACATGGGGCTGAGTGGGTGAAGAGAGAACAGAACCAGTAATGGGAAGAAGGTAGAGATCGCTCCAACCCTTGGGCAGCACTTTTGGGCCAGAAGGTTCATTCTCACAGGGAAATCAAGCCTTCTCTTCTTGACATCAGGATATAAAACAGCAGCAACCAGGTGACCCATGCAAGAGGACTTGTTAACAAAGGTCTAAGAGGAATCTGCCACATGCCAGTAAGATGGTTTGCTTGTTTGTGGAAGAAGAGAAGGAAATGGAAGAGTGAAGAGGATATTTAGGGGGATGGGGAGTTCAGAGGACTAAGGTATTCTAACAGGAAATAAGAAGACCAGACTCAGGGACTGTCAGTCCACTCACAGAAAACCAAGGCATACGCCTAGGGCCCAGATGTACAGGCCACATAACATCAAACATGCAATCTGAAAGCTCAGAATTTCACGGTGGTGTTTAATTCTTGTTTGTCTGCACACTACAAACAATACAGGCAGGATCAAAAGTGTTTTGCCAATAGCCATTCCATATGTATGTTTTAAATAAATGACTATCAATATTTGCACAAAACAAAACAAACAAAAAAACTGACCTAAAAGGTACCATGTATTGAATATTGACTATGTACCAGGCACTGTTAGGTGCTTATCATACATACATGGGTCCTATATCAACTTCATTTCACGAAGGAGAAAACTGGTATTAGAGAACCCATCTTGTTGAAGGTCACAGAGCTATTACATAGCAGAATCTATATTCCAATCCAGATGTCTAACTCCCTATCTTTCCTGCCTTCATTGTGCTCTAACAGCAGGCAAGGAACAAAGCAATCAGAAGAACTATTGGGGGTGAGGCAGAGAACCAGGAGTGATGTGCTAGTAAAGGCTTAACAACCAGCTTTAGTTGTCTTGTGGCATAAGCCCACTTCCATGGCATAAATACTCTCGAGATGTCAAAAATTCAAGCTACCAAAATGTAAGTCACTGAACACAGAGTTGGGAAGCAATGGACACAGTTGGCTTTCGGAAGCACACACCAGCTGTCTCCAGCACACCTGGGCAATGAACCACAATGGTAATAAGGAATCGTCGCACCTTTGCTATATACAAAGAAAGGGTCAAATAAGCAAGACCTCACAGCTTTTCGAATGCCATAATTTAATTGTAATGGTCTTTCACAAATATTCACTGCCATGGGAAATCTGATTTTCTTTCAGAATTCCTGAGTCTACAACACTCACCATCAATGCACAAGTACCAATGGGACTACATTCCTACATTTGGCAAAACATAGGCTGTGTTAACACTACAAAAGCGGGGGGAAATATTAATGCATTCATAACCAGTTGTTTGATTAAATGCAGCCATCTTTAAACATTTTTTTATTTGGCTTCGCATCAAACTATGAAATTTACCCACTCCTCAACAAAACATTTATGGAACACCTACTATGTGTTAGACACAATCGGAGACACAAATTCTCCAGTCTGTCAGGTAAGAATGGTCAGTTTGTGATTTATTCCCATTAAAATGACAAAATGGCACCTAAAACATTTGGTGAAATTTTGTTCAAGAATATTTAAAAAGCTTTCCAAGCAGCAAAAGAAAATGTGCTAATATGTTATATCATATATAAATATCACTTTACATCTTCTGCCTGATGTTAGAATTCACATGAGTATAACACCGAGGAAGTACCAAGAGACCCTGTGGGCAGCCTCTCTGTTTTATTAATTTTTTTTAAGTTCAAACTAAATCATCTAATTGTGCAAAGGCAGAGGTAGTAGTCTTTGGTTGGTGTGGCTCTACTTAAGTATTGGATTCTTCAGGAAACTGGAGAATGAGAAGAAAAATCTGTTGCCTCCTAACCCAGCAAAAGTGATCTCCCCTCTCAACTCCCAACCACATGATCTTGTACCATGTGGCTTAAGCAGTGTGGTTCCACCCTGTCCCAGTCCTATCTACCTCCCCACTTGTCACCTTGTATAAAAAGGCACTTCTTGAAAACTGAAGAGGGGATAGGAACTAATAGCTCATTTGCATGTGGCTTAGAAGCTGTTGAGGTTATTATGTGTACACAGTAGTTTCCAGGGTAGATTGTGCCTAGGAAATCAGTTTATGTCTACACTTCCTTTATTTGCGATTCTACAAGCTAATTTCATCATGGAAAATTCCAAGTCATTCCTCTAACATCCTTCTCCAAATTAACTTATAATATTAAGCTAGTGCATAATCACTTGAAGCTCAAAAGAATGGAAACAATACAAAAAAGACATGTATGACAATATAAGCTTGGCCAAATGCTGTTCTTTAAATCACTGGATAGATGCAATTCCATTACTCTAAAGCCTGGAGTTGTTTATTGGGAGGACTTACATGGCAAGAAGCAAACTTATCAACGTGCCCAGACTGAGGTTTATTAAAATCCTAGGCCCATTGCTTGGAAGAGTAGTCAAGACTTAAAACCTAAAAAAACTTAATGCACCAGTAAAAGGAGGTCATTACTTCCTCTATCTTCACAATATTTAAATACATTATTTAAAAAGAATAAGTATGATAATAAAAAGTAATTACACTATATTAGATGCTTTTAAGTATTAAAACTAACTTTTAGGCAGCTTTACTTGGTGACAATTACCCTAGAGTGGCATGATAAAGCTATATCAACTATTTTTAAATGTAAAAAGAATTTCCTACTCGTAAATGCAAATAACTTGCTCATTCCTCATATGACTCACATATAATTTGCCCTTTATCAATCTGAGTTTTCTCTTTGGTCACTCATACAACATTTTTTAAAAAATAGTTTAAGCTTCGGGAACTGTGACAGTTGACTGGGGATACAGAGATAAAAAATAATAATAATTCACTATCTTCAAGAAGCTTGATATCTAACAAAAACTTCAAGGATTCATTGATTCAACACGTAGTTACTGACTGCCTTCTGTGTAATGGGCAACTTTGTAGGCATGGTGAATGTAGTTGTAAATAAAACAGAAAAAGCCCCTCTTTCATGGAACTTATATTCCTATGCGGGGGGCAGTAAAAACAGTCTTGGGGTGATGAATGCCGTGAAGGAAAGGAAAGCTGGAGAAGAAGAGAGAGGGCTGGGTGAGCTGCCTACCTGAGACAGGGTAATCTGGGAAAGGTACTTAAACAGACATCTGAATGAAATGGCATATTTGGGCCAGGAAAATCACAAGCAGAGAGAATAGCAAAGCCAAAGCCCTAGAGGGGGCAATATGTTAGAGGAACTGCAAGGCAGAGGTGTGGCTGGAGGGGAGTGAGCAAGGATGAGTGTGTGCATATGGGGAGGGGGTCACGGAGAGCCCCGTGGTCACAATAAGGACTCTGAATGTTATTCTAAGCATGATGGAAAGCTGTTGAGAGCTGAGAGCAGGGAAGTGATATGAAGTTAATGTTTTTAAAGGATTCTAAGAAAGGACTGTAGAGGGACTAGTGTAGACCAGGAAAATCATGTTAGGGAGCTAGTCCAGCAGTTTGTCAAGAGATGACAGTGGCTGGGACCAGAGCATTAATGAAGAGGGAGGTGATTAAGAGGTCACATTCGGGAAGTTTTTTGAGGGGAGTCTAGAAACCATGGCTGCTTGGACTACAGTTATTGATATTACAAAAGAAAAAATAAATAACATTTTCTTGGCACTTACACTTGGCCAGGTGTATCTTCACAACATTATAAGGAAAGTACCTACTTTCGCAATCTGAAAAATGAGGAAACCGAGTCTTAGTAAAGTGACCTCAAGGTCACATAGATAGCAAACAGGGACGCCAGGTCCTACATCTGGAGCTGGATAATTTTAATGGACACAACTGAGGACTCTTCTCTGTTGTGCTTTGTATGATACCATATTTCCATATGAGTTTACAGTATGGTTTACTTACAACCACGTTGGCATCAGCTAATTCTTCTGGAGCCATTAGTAAGTTGTCTTTGGCATGCAATAACTCTACAATGCATGTTCTTGATGGGCTGAGACACAATTACTGTCAAGTAAATATAGAATTATTATGTTTAGGAGGGCTCTTTTTTTTTAAAGTTGAAATTGTGCCCTTATATTTAAAAGTTGTCAGCCCTGCATCAGTCAAGACTTTTGAGCAATTAATGCCTTTTTAAAAGTAGAATAACAATAACAAAAAAAAAGTTCACAATTCTATTTAATTTAGTAGGCGGGCAATGTAATCAAGTTTCAATGGAAAATTGAACAGAGGAAGAATGATCTTTTTACAATTGGTTCAAAAGCCAAACATCAATTAATTTTCAAGCTGTAAAAGTTTGGGACCTTCAATTTTCTCATTATGCTTTTCTTAGAATTAACTAATTTTGGTAATGCTTTTTGGAAGAAAACATTAAACTATAAATTACAATTTAAAAGATACACTATATGGCTTAGAGATACTAGGAGGCGAGAATCACTGCACTGTCAAGATGAGTGTCGGTCACATTGTATCAGAATGTGCCTTTTATGCACGCAGACTTCATTCTCTGATTAATTATTACCCGGGTCCCCGTTGTTATAGTTGAACATGAAAGGGAATGTCACTAATGCCTGAAATTCAATGTAGTTAATAATAAAAAAGGTTGGTTGAAGCAGGAAGTCATAAAAAGTTTTATGGTTGCATACACACCACAGATATATAAAGGTACATTCACTTGCCTCCCTGTTGCTGTAGGCCAAGGCCGTCACACGAGTACGAGTCCACTACAGCCGAGTACCAGTCCACTATATATGTCTTCCTGGCATATAAACCATTTACTCTGAATGACTTCATTTCCAGTTTTTGTTTCTTTAAAGTGGAGAGAAATCTTAAAGATACTTTTGAAGCAATTTGAGTGTAGAATCCTTCTAGCATTTTGTCAGTTTTTGTAAATTTTTACATTTGTCGTTAACACTATTAAACAGATTACAATTTTTGACTTATCTCTTTTGAATCTTTCCAAAACATTCAGATGAGTTTCCTTAGAAATTACCATTCTCTTTTTGCATTTACAGACCAAGTTTATGTATATTGAGTTAAACAACACCATTACAATTAAAAAAATACAACTGCCATAAACAAATTGGGGAACAAACACAGCTGGCATGTGATAAACATGCAAAGAAACAGGTGAAAGAAGAAAGCAAAGCAGCTCAGAGAATGGCCACCACTGGGAGAAGTTTTCAAGGTCCACTGGCTTGAGTCAGTTTATTTTTCAGGAAATGAAGTTATCAGTTAAACCAGCAAGTTCATTAAGTTGAGGCTGGTTAGTTTTCTCTACAAGGTCTTCCACTATTGTGTATTCCATTTCTGGCTACTGTTACTTGGGGCAGAGGTAAAGGAAATGAATTAATTAAGGTTGCTTAATGAATGATAAGGAGCAGAATAAAGGTTGCTAATCAAAAGAAGAAAAAAAAGGAAGAAAGATAAAGAAAGCTTCTGCTTTATCCACCAATAAACTGATCACTTATAAAATTAGCCCTCAACCAAATGTGCTTTCCTACTGAACGTTGGCATCTATCCAGACCACTGTGGACTGGTCCTTTGATAATACTAATAGCAAATGCTTACAGAGAACTTATTACTTTCTTGGACCAGGGTGTTAATGAGATCTAAGTGGGTTCATGTGTTAACTTATAAGGGAGGTGCCATTACTGGAGAAGAAGAGAGAAGTCAAGTAATTTGTCTGAAGTCCGATAGCTGGGGCACACGGTATTTTCTAACCAAAGTTGTCTGCTCCAAAGTTGTTCCCTTATCCAACACGCTATGTTCCCTCTCAGTCTGATTATCAAATGCTGTATAAACAGATGACCCAGTTTTCTGTCACCAATCACTAAACAGGGTTTTTGGTCATGAGAAGGAATAATGAGAGTGGCCAAAGCCCACACTCTATCCAGCAAACAGCACTTGCGCAAAAAGTGAGACTAAGCTAATAATAAGCAACCAGGATGCAGAACTGGCGAAACTTTAAAAGTAAAGGGCCACAGAATATTCTAGAAGCATCTCTGAGCCTAAGAAGAAGATATAAAGAGTGGCTTTTTATTGGGGAGGGTTTATAAGTAAATAGTTCTGTCCCAATCACTGACCAAGATTTGTGGTTGAGAGGAACAATGGGTGTGGCCAAAGATCACAACATATATAGCAAACGGCACTTGCAAAAAAAAAAAAAAAGTGAGACTAGGGTAATAAAAGATTCAACTGCGATGCAGAATTGGCAAAACTTTAAAAAGCCACAGAATATTCTGGAAGCATGAGACACAAACCGAAGAAGATATAACCAGAGTAATTTATCAACTGGGAGGAGTTGATAAGTAATGTTGATCCAAGACAGCCTATAGCCTGAGAGATTTGGTCATGGAGGAAATATAAGACACTAACACATTAACTGTGGATGATCCTCAAGAATATGGGTGTAACCTTGTAAAAATCTAAACTAATCCTTTCAGGCTGAATTTTATTTGTCCTTGGTTTTGACATCCTTGCATTAATCGTTTCATAATACAGAACTATCGCACTGTTCTATTCCAACTTGTTAAATTTAGTGGCTGTTTGAATCCATGTTTTTAATTTGATTTTTTTGATTAAAAAAGAAAACATTTATTTGGCTAAAAAATAAATACAAAAAGGTATGCCAGGTTTGCAAGATGTTACTTTTGAGAGAAACTCAAAGTTTCTTTTTGGGTAAAAGATATATGGGACCTTTCTGTATTATTTTTTATAACTGCATGTAAATCTACAATTATCTCAAAATAAAGAGATTAACTTTTTAAAAGTTTGGCAAAGAAGAAGTCTTATTTCCACCCTATTCCCATCTGCTAAGGTCTCCCTGACCATGACCAACTCCCTCCATCACACAGATAAACTTTCATTAGTTTATATAAGCAAATACAAATGTATACTATTCCCTGCCCCTCCACTCCCAACCTCCACCTCCTCCACTAATTGGTAGCATACTTTGTTTTGCATCTTGCTTTTTCCATGTAACAAGGTATCAGAGACTTTTCTATATCAATGTATTAATTTAAAGAGAGCTTTGTCTGATGTATTCTTTGGATAAACTATATTTATTTAGTCCGTCCTCTCCTGATGGATGTTTGCATGGTTTCCAACCTTTTGTTATTGAAAGTAATATTGAGTAATAGTGCAGATATATAATTTTGACATTTTGATAATACCAAAGTTCCACTATAGAGATTGAATCAATTTATACTCCTACCAGCAAGACATGAGAGCCTATTTCCTCAAAGTCTCACCAAGAGAGTGTGCCAAATATTTGGGTTTCTGCCAGTCCAGGAGATGAAAAAAGGCAGTAAAGAGTTTTCATTTGAATTTTTATTTGATTCATGAAGTTGAGCATCTTGCCATATGCCTAAAAGCTATTTCCCCATTTATCCAATATACTGAAGATAACAATGTTGTAAGAAAATATCTGATAAGGAGGCTGGGTTTGAATGCCATACTAGACAGAGATCCTCCTAGGTTCAGGCTCTTAATTAAAATGCAATGGCTCTTATCCAATGTGTTCCACTTGGTAAAAAGACATCCAAACAGATTGGTCGAACAATGTCATCACATAAAAGAAGGCTCATTCTAAATACAGATGGTCCTCAACTTTTGATGGTTCTACTTTTGATTTTCTTTACTTCATGGTGGTGTGAAAGCAATGCGCATTCAACAGAAACCATACTTCAAACTTTGAATTTTGATCCCTTCTCTGGGCTAGCGATATGCAGTACGATACTCTCTGGTGATGCTGGCCAGTGGCCATGAACTTCAGCTCCCAGTTAACAAGATCACAAAAGTAAACAATCCATACTCTATAAATGTCCAATCACTATGTTGAAGACATAAAACTAATATAATACTGTATGCCAACTATATTTTAATAAAAATGAACAAAAGTTTTTTGAAAAACTGATACTCTACAGAGTACTGTGTTGCCAGGGTTCTGTTTTGGTTCAATGCTTCAGACATTCTTCAGGCCCAGGGTGCTTTCAGCTGTGCTAATGATTAATGGTGAGTCCCCATAGAGCCATTCTGTTTCTTCACTTTCAGTACCATATTCAACACTTTATCATAAAATAGGCTTTGTGTGCAATGATTTTGCCCAACTATAGCTAATTTATGAGTTCTGAGCACGTTTAAAGTAGACTAGGCTGAGCTATCCTATTCTGTAGGTTAGGTTACTAAACACAGTTTGTCTTACAGTGGGTTTATGGGGGCGTAACCCCAAAGTCAAGGAGCAGCTGTACATCCAAATCACTGACCAACCACCAGTGACCTACCTAACCAGGACTTCCCTGAAGGAATCTGCCCTGTTCTAGGAGGGATGATGACAATACCCATTAGTGAGCATCTGAGAACTGTTAATTCGACACAAATTGAGAGCCTTCATGGATCTCTTACACTCCGGAGAGGGAAGACAAACAAGCAACACCATAAGTAAAGCATGTGGTTTGTTGGAAGGTAATAAGTGCTATGGGGAAGAATAAGACTGGATATGGGGGATCGGGAGCACTAGGGTGCAATTTTAAATAGGGCCATCAGAGCAGGCCTCATGGAAATAATATCTGAACAAAGGAGGAGAGGAGGATGAAATCTGGAGGTAGAGCACTGTGGCACAGGAAGAGCCAGTGCAAAGGCCATGAGGGGAGGCCTGACAAGTGTAACACACAGGAAGGAAACCAGTGTGGCTGGAGGAAGTGGAGGGAGCAGGGGTAAGGAAGAATAGGAGGTATGGAGAGCAGAGATGAATTACAGGAGATACAAGTGGACATTTCTGGGCAAAACTGATAAATCTGGCACTCCTTCCATCAGTTCTTATTGACATCTTGCCCTTGCCTCAGTTACTTAGTTTTCTAAAAGCAACAAAGGCAATTTGGTCCTCCAGCTGCTCTTGTAGGCAGAGAGAGAAGACAACTTAAAAGGCTCAGGCACATGTGGACAAGAAAGACATGTTTGTTGTTTGTAGGGTGATGGCTCCTGGCAGCAATTTCATGCCCTTTCCTCCTGTAATTCTGCTTTTCCTAAGGGCTTCCTTTCCTTGTTAACTTTAAAACCTCTTCTTTGGAATGTCTGTGATTAGAGCATCTCACAAGTGGTTTGTCTTATCAGCTCATTTCCCCATTTCTGAATGTCTTCCATTTCAAGTTCACCTTGAGAGGTGATATTAATCACAACTATATCACACACCTCTACGAAGACTCAAACCCTGCCTCTGATTGCCTGGCCAATGCGTATCAAATATTATCTGTTCCTTACCTACCGATCCAAGACAAACACAGCTACCCTTTTCTCAATAAAAAGCACTACAGGGAAAGAAAGTTTTCACGTAGATCTAAGAGGACCTATTCTGCTTCGGAATCAAGAGGAGCAAGACAATGGCACCTGGGACAGAGATGAGCCTTGAAGAAACCAAGCCCAGGTTTCTGCAGGGGCACAGGGCCTGACGGGGAAGCCTGCTTGATGCATGGAACACCTCTTTCTGCCGGGGCAAAACCACCATCAGGACTGCAGACTTGCCCTATTCCCCAGAAAGCTCTCTTTCTTGCATCTCTAAACTCGAGTCTCCTCTTGCTTCATCTTCATTTCCCCTTCCTCACCCACTAAAAACATTACAGAACATTGCACACAGGCAGAATGGCTGCAGGTGGGAGAGGTCCTACATTCTCTAGAAATCTCTACAAACTTTGAATATCATCAACGTTATTATCCCCTCACCAGTCACTACAGACCCAGAGGAGTCAGAACAATTAAACAATGATGAATCGTTCTAATAAACACATCCACGAGGAAAGCACAGAGTTGGGAGCCACGTGAAAAGGATCAGGACATGTGTCCTGGGCACTGACAAAGTGACCCTCAAAAGGGTGGGTCAAAACTCAAGAAAAACTCACGAAGAAGGAAACAGCATAAGGACAACACAAGGAATACCACAAGTTGACAATTTATGGGCTCTGACTTTGGGCACACAGAACCCAGAGGGTACCTGGGCAGCTATATCTGTAAGAGCTTAAACGCAGTTCCCAAAGGCCCTGAGGTAGCACTGTTGCTTTGGGCATAGGACAGATCTAGGTGTGTGTGAATTCTGCTTCCACCATTTCCCAGCTGTGACATCAGTGTCACACTGGTGGTATTTCGACATCTGCTTAAACTTAAGTTTCCTTTCATAAAAAATGAGCCAGATCTCCACTGCACGAGGATGGTGGGAAGCGGAAGTGAAACGTGTGAGCTTCTTTAGCGCACACCTGGATCTGCAACTTGCACTCTCGATCAACGGCATCCATCAGGACCCGCCCTTGTTCCAATATCGCCCAAGAAGCGTCTTCTACAGATGCTGTACCATACCCAGTCTGAAAGTTCTACTGTCTATCCCGAACCCCTCCCAATGCCACTCTGTCCAGCCAGCGTTCAGGGTAAAGTCACAACCACCACTGCTCAGCTGCGCACCCCCAGCCTCCCTACACACATCTGCCAGGATGCACCTTCTCCTCTCCTCGCGCGGTCAGACCTCCGACTTTCTGCAAAACACTCCAGCTGGGTCGGATGCCCGCGCTCTGCATCCGCAGCGCTCCCCTGCGGTGCCGATGCCTGGTCCCCAGGCCCCCTGCGCACCCTGCCCCTCACCTGATGTAAGGGAGGAAGGGGTTGACGTGCCCGGAGAGCACGGCGACCACGTAGGAGATGATGAAGGCGGCGGACGACCAGGTCACCAGGAGGAAGGGGACGAAGGCCATACCCCTCAAGAAGCACAGCATCGCGCCGCTGGGAGTGCGCGGCGCTCCGCGGGGCCGGGCGCTGGGCTGCTCCTGGCTGCGGCGCGCTGGGCGCGGGGCGCGGGGCGCGGGGCGGGGGCCGCCGCGTGCCGGCCCCCCGGGCGGCAGCCACCGCGCGGACGGCCGCGGGCGGCCGGACCGGAGGCTCCGCGAGGGGAAGCGCGGGGAGCGGAGGAGGACGCGCGCGGCGAGGCGGCCGGCCGGGGTAGGTGGGGCCCCGGCGGCCGGGGCTTGTTGCGAAACGAGTGAAGTCACAAAGCGGCGGCCCCGCGGGCTGGGAGGCTCGCGCGGACCTCCCCACCTCGCGGCTCCTTTCGCTTTTGGTTCGGACTCGGCGGGGGTCGGCGCGGGCCGGCGGCTCCGGCACGCGGGCGGGACCGCCCGCCCCGCCGCGCTGGCGGTTGCGCAACTCCGGAGAATCCGATCAACTCTTCGCCGCACCTCCTTCCCTCGGGGGAGTTCCCGGGCACCAGCCCACGAACCCCGAGAGCTCACCCACCCACGTCCCGCTGCCCGCCCGTCGCAGGGTGGAGGCTGGCCACGCGCGGTGACATCCACCGCATCCTGCCGCGCTGCTGCCGCCGCTCCCGCTGAAGGGCTCCGGGAGGAGTGTTCCCCGATGTTCCCCGGGGCCCCGCGGCACGGATGGGACAGCCACCTGGATGGCGTCCACCTGAAAACCAGGAGTGTGTACGGTGTGGGTGGGACTGAGCCCTAGCCACGCTGGTCGCCCCCTTGTGACGCCTACAGTTCTGCTTTCCGCCACAGCGGACTTGAAGTGTGTTTCCTAGAAATCAGATTTCCCTTTCCCCTCTCACACTGATCAGGGTTAGCCCAGGCTTGATGAGTACTGGTGACTTAAAACATTTTAAACTCTGGAAAAGGGATTTGTGTTCTGGGGGCACTTGCCAGCGTGGTAGTTTTGAGAGATAATTTAGGGATTCTGAGCGGAGGTCTTTGGGTCATTCGTGACCAAACTTCAGCCGCATAACCATTTCTTGGGTGCCACACCCTGCTAAGGAACAAGACACAAAGATGAAATAGTTCTATGGGACCTAGAGAACTGAAATTCAAAATAAAATAAAATTGCATGGAATATTAGATAGAAGATTAAAAAAAAAAAAACAGACATATGCGCGGAGCTGGGAGTCAGAGGCCAATGCTGGAATGAAGAACCAAGAAAGAGTTCCTGAAGACATCAGTGTTCCAAAGTAAATAATAGTTCACCAGGCAAAGAAAGATGAGTTGAGCCTTCCAGGCCAAGGACACGGGAGAAAATGCATAGTAGAACTTTCAAAACTGGAGTAAGTCCTCCTCAAACCTGCCGCTGCTCTATCAACTAAGTTTATATAATAATATAAATCTTCTGTTGTCACTTTAACAATCTTACCAGCATCTTCACCAGGAGTAGATCCCATCTTAAGAAACCACTGTTTACTCAGCCCTGAGAAGGAACAGCTCATCCGCTGAAGTTTTATCATGAGATTGCAGCAATTCAGTCATATCTGCAGGCTCCATTTCTAATTCTAGTTCTCTTGCTATTTCCACCACATCTACAGTTACTTCCTCCACGGAAGTCCTGAATCCCTCAACGTCATCCAGGAGGGTTGGGATCAGATACTTCCAAATTTCTGTTAATGTCGATATTTTGACCTCAGTCCACGAATCACAAATGTTCTTAATGGCATGTAGAATGCTGAATCCTTTTCAGAAGTTTTTCAGTTTACTTGGCCCAAATCCAACTCTACCAGCAAAAAAAGATTTTAATTGCTGAAGGCTCAGATGATGGTTAGCATTTTTTTGGCAATAAAGTATTTTTTAATTATGATATGTACATTTTTTTAGACATGATGCTATTGCACATTTAACAGACTACCGTATTAGAATAAACATAGCTTTTATATATACTGGAAAGCCAAAAATTTTGTCTGATTCACTTTATCACAATATACACACTATTGCAGTGATCTCTGAGGTGTGCCTGTATTTCCCATTTTTTCAGTTGTCTGAATTTCCTAGTCCAACAGAATTAGAAGCAGAAGCTGGGCACTACATTAAGTCCACTTCTTTTATTAGGAATAAATTGTGTTTCTTATGAAAGCAACTTTTCAAAATTCACAGTTCAGCAGCTTGGTCACTTGTCATTACTCAACTCATTAATATCAGATAAAAGAGTATAAAAATTAGCACTGATACATTACATTCCCCTCACCATGTCTTTAATTATTCTGTATATTTTTATTCACAGGGAGTAAACACCTCAATTCTCCATTCTAAAAGTTTCGGCAGCCCCTCTCCTTGAATGTGGACTGAACTTAGTGACTTTGTTTCTGAAGACCAGAGTTTGAAAAGTATAGACATTACCTTAACCAGGTAATCAAAGTTATGTCACCAGTAATAAATTGATGTTCTATACATCAATATAAGATCTCATAACATGATACAATGAGAAGGTACTTAACCTCTTTGGTACTTTTCCCAAAACTTATACTTGCAATTTGATCATGAGAAGACAAGAGAAACCCCAATTGAGGGCCAGTCTAAAAAATAGCTGATTAGAACCTTCAAAAGTGCCAAGGTTATGAAAAACAAGAAAAAAGTTGAGAAACTGTCACATACTAGAGGGAACAAAAGAGGCATGATGACCAAACGCAGCATGGTATACCAAATTGGATCCTGGAACAGAAAAAGGACCTTAGTAGAAAAACGAGTGAAATTTGTGCAAAGCCTACAGCTTAGTTAATGGTAATGAGACAATGTTAATTTCTTAGTTATGGCAAATGTACCATGGTTATGTATAAGATGTTAACATTCAGAGAAACTGGGTCTTATATTACCTCTATTTCTGTGCCATCTTGGCCACTTTTCTAAAAATCTAAAATTATTCCAAAATAACCACACTTTTTAAAGTTGCAGTAATTTATTCCCTTCACACTCACTAAGATTTTATATTTAAAATCTCACGCTTCATTAGTCACTTTATGACAATCATATTTTTGTTTAGTTTATTACAGTTTTAGTTTATTTATTAAAGTATAGTTGCATCCAATATTATATTCACTTCAGGTGTACAACACACTGATTTGACATTTACACATCTTACAATGTGATTACCATACTAAGTGTATTAATCATCTGAGCAAAGTTATTATACTTTTATAAATTATATGGTAGAAGCAGAAAACATACATTGTAGTAGAAATGATTAGATGTTCACCTAGAAAGATTCCTGTTCCTTTTCCTCTGTGTAATTCTTACTGGGAAGGAATTTCTCATACAGGGACTTCATTTCCTCCTGGTAGGATCATAAGAGTAGTTCTCACCAATGGAAGATATGAGTCACTGCCCAGGATAGGTAGTGAAAAATGGACATATCTTCTTTGTTTTCTGTCTTCCCCCATCATCTGGCTGGATGCCAATGCATATGATGACCTTGGAAGCCATATGTGACTGTTTAAATCTTCACTTAAAAAGACTTGTTTTCTTTCTCCTTGATTCAAACTGACCTTGGGCTCACTTGCTTCTTTTCTTTATTTATTCTTCTGCACTGCACAGCCACTCCCTCAATCATTAAGCCCATAAATCAGCATCAAAAAGTCTTAGGAACAAAGCCTCAGGTCAATTGACCACAGAAACAGAGTTTCCATCCCCAAACTAAAGATAACATCTTGCAGCTCCACACCTGTGAAGGCAGAAGACTCAACCAGCATCTCCATGAGAAACCAGAAAGAACAATGCCACAGCTGACATCAGGACCTGATGCAATGATTAACTAACTGCCTCCTGCCTTAGCCCCAAACAACAAGTAGAGCCCTTGACCCAAACTCTAATGAGTTTTCCCCTTATAACCCATCCCCTAGAGGCCACTGGGGAGTCAGGTCTTTGAGCTCCAGCTCACCTGTATCTCCGGGCTCTGTGCAGTTTCTTTAAACCTCTACCTTCCACGCTATAGACTCCTGTGTGTGTCTCTTTTGGCTTTGATGCATGTAGGCAAAACAAACCCTTTGAGTTCAGTAACACACATGTTATTGATATAGACATTAAACCTAGATCTACGTAACTTGATTCTCCCGTCTTGTCTAACTTAACTGAATTGAGTTGATACGGTATTTCTACATTCACAGAAAGGGTCAGGTAGATGTTAACAAACATTGCTATGAATAACAAACAAATACAGGTGAACTAAAGGGAATAAAAATTATTGCAAATCAATACATTTAGAATTAAATCAAAATAGTATGTTTTTCAATGAGTGGCAAGGTCACAGGGATCATTTCACCCAAGTGGCATGTTACACTCCCCTCCTTCCAAGAGTCTTTGGCAACAGTCAGGTAAATTAATCTGAGTGAATGTGTGTAACCATTGCTCTGTAAAAAAGGGCACACATATTAAGGTGTACTACTTCTTTAAAATGCACTGTGTATGAGTTCTACTCTCCCTTTTATAATCAGGAACTTAAAGGGAGTAGGGGTTAGGTAGAATCTCTTCCTCCTATAGTCCAGCTTCTGGCAAAGGGACATTGTCACAGTGGAGATGACATGATTTGGGGTGTTGGTCACCATGTAAATGGCCCACTCTTTTGTGTGTGTGTGTGTGTGTGTGTGTGTGTGTGTGTGTGTCCTTATTTTGACAGGAACCCCTAAGCTGTAAATCGATTCTGGGCCCTGTTCCCAGGTATGGAGAGAAGTCACCCCTCTGTTTACAAAGGCAAGAAATTTCAACATACTCTCAACATGTTTGAATAGGACAGAGATTATATAGTGAGTCACTTTTCTGGTACCTAAGCTATACGCACCTGTAAATAATTTATCTTTAGAGACATAATGTTCATTTTCTTTTTAAATCGTTCATCTAGCAAACTGTCTTCAGGGGATTCTAGAATGTAAGCTCCATGCGGGCAGAACCTTGTGTTTTGTTCACTGTTTATATCCCCAGGCTTGAGGCAGTGCTTGACCAGATGCATAGTATTTGCTGAAGCTATTCAGCTCAGCAATGAGCTTTTTCAGGAAGTCTTTCCTAACACCCGCAGCGTCTGACCTCTGTGCCACTCCTCTACATCCTGAAGCATCCTGAGTGGCTTCTATGATGTGTTTCACAACGTTAACTTCTCAGCCTACTCACTAGATTCCAAACTGTGAGCAAGAACTGAACCTCCTATGTTTGTTTCTCTAGTGCCAACTACCAGCACCAAATAAGTGGTTAATAAATGTTTACTGAAAAAATATGAACAGATGAATGCTTGATACTAGTTTAATACTATTACCTAGAGAATCTGGTCTTTGTATAATTGTACATACCAGCAGCACAGTAGCATTTCATAAGAGGCACTATTAACCCTATCACACTGAGTACAGAAATCAGAAAGACACGGCAAAGGCTTAGACATTTTCATTACTTAGAAGGAGAAAAACCTGAGCCTTTCATGGGAGTGATACCTGTTTATGAGGATAATCTGATAGTTACGACTTATTATAGGTTTGGGCAATGGCACCAGCTACTTTTTCAGTTTCATATTTTCTGGCAGATGTTTTTATGCTACCAGAGATGAAGAAGAGAACACATATGAAAAAGTTGGGAATTTCCATTATGACAATAAGAGTGAGAATTTCTTGTAAATTTTGTTTTTTTTCTCCCTTCCCCTTATGAATAGTTTCTAAATTAACTTGCAAATATAAGAACTCATATGATCTGACTTTCTCAGTTTAACTAACCTTAAATCTCTATGTACTTCGACATTTCTACAGAGGGTTTTCTTATGAGGTGCAGCTCATGCTTTAGTT
Source organism: Macroglossus sobrinus (assembly GCA_004027375.1). NCBI lineage: Eukaryota > Metazoa > Chordata > Mammalia > Chiroptera > Pteropodidae > Macroglossus > Macroglossus sobrinus. Next base: position 248,803 of record PVKZ01001770.1, on the reverse strand, counting down.
ATCATTATCTATGGAAAAACTAAGGTATAACACTCGAGTTTATAATAATCTCATGAATTTATTTCTCTAATTGTAAAGATATTACAGAGAGGGGTCGGAAAAGTTTTGTCAGCTCTTCTTTTGATAGTCCAACATGAATTGAATAAAATTTGAAAATAGCTAGAATAATGACAGAAACTTCAGATCAGCAGGAAATTATTTGTCTTCCTCTAACTAGAAAGAAATAATTTTTTCGAAGGACGCATTTCTTTCATAATTCTTTTACTCAATTAATTTAAAATGTTTTATTGAAGAGCCACTTATCAAAGATTCATGGTTAATTTGTTCAACAAACATTGGGTGAGGCTGTACAATTTGTCAGGTGTTGTGCTTTGTGATTAAGCACACCTAAAGAGAACATTCAGTGCCCGAAATGATGGTCACGGTGTTCAAATGAACTTGGTTTGCTTAGGAGATGAAGAGTGGTACCATGTGACTGGAACATGTGAGGATAAGGCTGGGGAGATCATGATGATGACATTGTGAAGGGCCTTGCCTCAGTATGCTAAAGATAATAGTTATAACTGGGAAGCAGTCTTAAAGGAGGTGAAAGTTCAGTAGGATGGTATCACTATCAGATTTATTCTCTGTGCTAAAAATTCCAGCAGGCTTTAGAGGGGATGAACTAGAGATAGCAGTGAGGATTAATGATGAGTGAGTCCTTTTAACAAATGCTAACACCATAGCCTAAGGCAGTGGATTGTGAATGGAGAAAAGGGATTTGGTGGCCAATTAGATGAATGGAATAGGAGAGAAGAATTATGAGATAGATTTAGTTTTCTGCTTGAGAGTTTCAGTGCATATTAATCACTAATTGAGCCAGGGAACAAAAAAAGTGGGGAGGATTGGGAGTTTGGTTTTAGATAGACAACTGTTTATTAATAGTATAAGATGCTTGTAGGATACCTAGGTGAAGACAACTACTAGGAAGTTGGAAACTGACCTGGAAGACATCAATGGATGGGTATGGTACACCATTAAAATAAGTGAGATCACCAAGAAGTAAATGCTGCAGTGATATCATGGATAAGAAGAGAAAAGACTGGTTTGAGCAGATAAGCAGTCGTTGACAATCTTTATAAGAAACATTTCAGTAAATGTTGCATTTCAGTAAGAGTGTCATTGACCAAGGCAGTAGGTTCAGATTTCTATTTTAAGATGATAGGTAGAGAATACACGTGAACACAAAATGAGGAGATGGTCATGTTTACGGGTTAGGGCAAAATCTTATCTGAGAGAGAATTTGAACACTCACTAGCAGAATCTTATCTGAGAGAATTTGAAGACTCACTAGCAGAGGAAGTAAATGATGAAATAAGGTCATGGAAGAAGGGGAGGAAAAAGAAAAGGGAATAAATAGAAGCAAAAATGTGTTTCCTATGCAGAAATTTTTCAGATTTACCTGTGCTTAAATTGGGCATATTATTCTGGCTAACTATAATAGCCCAACCCTTAAAGGGCTGGAGGGTTGCATAATAGCAGTGTGATGTATTTCATTTCCAGTAAGAGGTTAACATGTGACCCATGAATGACAGCTCAATGCCACATTTCTGGACAATGAACTGAGTATTTCACAAAAAAATCATAGATCCATAGAGAAGTTCTTTAGAGGTCAACTGGTCTCATCCTTTGGATTTATATAAGAGGAAATAAAACTAGAGAGGTAATGTATCCAAACTCACAAGGCTCTGTACTGGCAGAATCTCCATCATAACTACCATAATCTAGGCTTCATGTTCTCATCCAGGACATTTGTTTCTACATTATTTTGGTTAAACAATTAAAAAAAAAAAAAAGAAAAGCATTTTGAAAACTGGCTCAAAGTACTCAGCAGCAGATCAAAATCTGAAGGAGCGTGCATTCCACTTCCTGCTACATCCAGTTAGTTTTCTTTGTTTTTACTCAACTTCATCATCATCTTCTTCACTAATATTAGGCTGTAATGCTTTATTGTCAAAATTTTAAACATTATATCTCAACTACATAAAACCATATAGTTTCTTGATTTTCTATAAAAGGTGAGCAAGGATGATGTGGGAAAACACTCACAATGTCTAGTTAAAGGTTGAGGTAACTGGTATAATGTGGTAAAAAATACCTCCCCTGATGAGATTTTTCTCTGTAATCTGTTTTTTTTTTTTTCTCTCTTATAAACATTCTTAACTTTAAGGCTGGCAGAGGTTTACTGCCTCACAGAAAGGAAGGAGAAGTACTAGCTTTAGATTAAGAAATATAAGGGAGGGAAAAAAGACTTTTTCCTCTGCCTATTTTAGGTTATCTGGCTGGGACCTTGTAAATTAGATTGGCAAAAGACAGATTAACGAGAGAAAAACAAACAAGTTTACTGACACATGCAACATACATGCACAGAGGAGTACTCATGAAAGAGAAACCCAAAGTAGTATTTGAACTTGGGCTTATATACCATCTTAGGCTGAACAGAAGAAACAAGGTTTTGGCTTCTGGGCTGTGGGAGGAAAGGAAGGAGGCAAGCTTTGGGAAGATGACAAGGGAAAGTATAATAAGTAAGAGCTGTTTGGTAAGATTTACACAGATTTCAGTGAAAGTTTTCTTGTGGATGAGTTAAGGGTCTATCTCTTCCTACTAAGACCCCTATTTAAAAATTTTCAATTTTAAATTGGAAAAGTTGTCTTTTCCAATTTAAAATTCCTTTGTAAATTTCTTTTACAAAAGGAAAACTAGTGCCTTGTTTTTAAAAAAATATTTTTTTTCATCTGCTGGTTCTCAATTGCCTTTAGCTCAAAACAACTCAGATGCCAAAAAGTCATATTTTAGGGTGGCATATGCTGGTACCCTTCAGGAAGACGGAAGATTTTCTAAAAGGGAAATCTACCCATTGGGAATGTTTCCTCTGGTCTAGTGGTGCAGGGTGTGGAAGATGTAGGGGAAGAGATTAGAGGCCAAGACCCTTGCTTTGCAAGCAGCCCTTGTTCCCTGTTGAAACTCAAAAATTAATTAGGGAAAACTACAATTTGCAATGAGGGGATAAACCACATACTAGGGGGCTCTGGCCTTGAAACCTAGTGGGGAGGGGCTCATGCTGACTGTGCTGCTCAGCCAATCGATCCACACAAGAGTTGAGATATTTAAAATAAGCATTTATTGTCAGAGCACCAAGGATCTGAGAAGGCCGCAGGTTAACACCTTCAAAACTGCCTTACTTTCTCGGCCCAGCTTAGAGTATTTAAGGGAAAATTTTGGCAGTATTCCACAGAGGCTGCATGATGGTTGGGTGGTGGAGAGGGTGTTGGTGCTCTGTTGTGCTTCATGCAGCTGTCCTTCTTGCAACATGGTCCTCCGATGGCATTAGCAACCCAGGAACAAAGACAGGAGTGGTCAGGAAAGAATGCTAGACCAAGACTGTGATCAGTAGGCATAAGGGCATTAATCATAAGTTTCAGGGCAACTTTCTATGGCAGGGATATTCTAAGCTATGGGTCAAGCCACTGGGGACAATCTATTGTTCGGATAGAGGGCACGGAAATGTGAAGCTGGGGACACTGTGAGGCTTCTACTATGAAGATCCTGACTGGGTCCTTCTTCAGGCTGGCTTCTTGTTTTGAAATGGATAAAACGCCATTCTACAGAGTGTTTCTAGGCCTGCTCAGTGTGGGTGAAGGGATGCAACAATAGTTTAATGAGACAGAGTGAGCCTCTCTTGATGGCTTAAAGGAAGCCAAAAGCCCTCTCCCCTATATATATTTTTGGGAGTGGAAGATAACTGAGTGGGACCTGCCATGGGGTTGGTGGGAGTGACCTGGCAGCCCCTGCCACAGGTTCGAGGGAAACAGCGCCTGAGCCTCTGAGGTAGGGCCAAGAGGCCACAGGTAGGTGCCGAGTCAGTGCTTGTGGATCACTGGGCCCCAGCCCCACCAAGAGGACAGGCCAATAGTCTTAATACATCATGCTCCAGGAGAAATGACCCCCGAGTTCCCAGTAGCAGGCATACCTGGGACATCAATACTAAGTTGAGTAGGGACCCTGAGGCCCGCAAGTGTTTCAAAGCCTACAGAAAGATTCACTTATGAATACAAGGCCTCCCTCTTTCTGGAGAAAGGGCACATGGCTTCTTCCAGCTTGAAAAGTGAGGGGAAGCAGAGTTTGCCATCGCAAAATATGTCTTTTGCAATACTGATTATTTTAATCTGGTTATTTTTAAGAGTCAAAAGCTCAAAAGGAAACTTTAACCTTACCCCTGTCAAACAAGAAAGAACTGAGGCTGCAAAGTAAAAGTTTACTTGGGGTCTTATGGATTCAAATCCAAGATTCACAAATTCAGGAGGAAACCTGAGATGCGCTCCACAGGAGACAAAGAAAGATAAGGCTTATAAAGGAAAATTATGCAAATTAAACAAGTTGATTTGAAACTTTCCCTATTGGCTGACTATCATAGCATTCTGACTAGTCTGAGAAGGATTGGTCAGGTCCAGGTGGCGAGGCTCTGATGTAGGCATTGGCACGGAATCAGGGAAGTAAGATTCAGATGTGGTTTTTTCATACAGAGCAGGGAAGAATTTCAAAAGTTCAAGTCTTATCTGGGTGTGGACATGTATAAGTCCAACTTCCCTAAGGGCCTCCCAACTCCATTCTAGGGCCCCTTAACAGTAGTGACTCCATTTTGGATGCTTCTGTTCTCACCTCTAACTGCTGAAAAGAATTTAGATAGAGGACCTGCTCTAGGAAGGGATCTATTATCCTAAGTTAACTATAGTTTAATATGAACTGGTGTGTAATAGATAGCAGGAGCCTAGGAGGCCTGTTTGATCAAAATTCTGTGTTAAAGATGGCCCAGCAAACATTTATTTACCAGACATTTCCTTTTTCATCTCCATGTGAATTGCCTTCCTGCCCTTTGAAGTCCCAAACCACACCACTGCCCCCCAACCTGCACACTCCTCCTAACCCTCACCCCTTAGCTCTAGATGGCATATAAGCCTTAACTACCCAATCTTTCATCAGGTCTCATATTCTTATAGAACCCCTGTTTGTACATATGTAATAAATTAGATCATTTTCTTCTCTTAATCTGTGTTATTTTAATTTATTAGTCCAGTCAGAATTTACAAGGGTGGGAAGAAAAAAAAAATTTTTTTTCCCCATGAAAGTCAGAGGAGGAAGGAGGGTGAAACAGCTCTAATGTGGAGTTAGAGGTTAGATTATTTAATATTTATTCAGCAAGAGATAGTTTTAACCAATAGAAACTAAGATACCTTTGCTTGGAAAATTTAACTCTGTGGTACCCCACTTTACTCCTTCCCTTCTCCCTCTAACAAAGTGGGGTGGAGGTTAATGAGAATGTCTGGATCAATTATAAATAAATAAATACAAAGGAGCTAAAATTAATTGTAGTTTCTGATATTTAAATTTTTAACTATCTCATTTAATCCTTACAGCAGCCTCATAAGACACATAGGTTATCATTTACCCACTTGGCAGATGAGGAAACTGAGGCTTGGAGATAGTAGAGAGGACCAGGTATCAAATCTGGATTGATTGATTCCAGAGACTACTCTCTTTATTCTCCCTGTAGGTCTAGTAGAGTACTTAACAAAAGGTAAAGTTCCAGTAATTAGTTGATTAATTATGGTTATGTATACCACCCCAAACCTTTATGTTTAGGAAATCCCTAAGAATAAGTGATTCTTACAACACTTATTCTTACAATAAGTATTTTTTGTGTTACTATGTGTCAGTCTTCTTCAGGAAGAATAATTATTATAGAAAAAAACATAAGATCTGAGATCCCCTCAGTCCCCCCTCAAAAAAAAAATGGAAAAGATGGAAATTGTAAAACATGAATATAACTTAAAACAAATCATGTACGTGAATTGGAAGATTCTCTAGTGCTGGCTAGTATTTAAAGTATTTAGAACAGTGTCAGGGATATAGTAGGCACACAACAAATACTAGACTTTGTTGTTATGATAATGATAATTATTGTGCTGTTATAATATCATTATACTACTTTATAATCATCATCATCATCATCATCAATATCATCATCATCATCATTACTATTCCTACAGAAGGAGTTGCAAAAGCTCTATTAGAACAAGCTCCACGATTTAGGGACTGCGTTTGTTTAGCTCAGTATAATCTCAGGGCCTGGCACACTACTGGCACATGTTAAACCCTCAATAAAAAATACCCATTTGTTGCATGAATGACATATTTATATAGTAAGCTGTAGATCAATGTGTATAAGATTAATTTTTAATGGTAATTTAATAGTGAAGTGTTTAGGGATGATGTGTACCGATCTGCAACTTCCTTTGAAACACATGAAAAAAAAAGATGTATTGATGAATAGGAATTGGCATAGATGTCTGAACAGATTCATGAAAAAACAAATAGGCAAGAAGTTAATAACAGAATTTAGGTGATAGTTACAAGAGAGTTTTACTGTACACTTCTTTAAACTTTTTTGTAGGAATAAAAATGGCTGTGTGTGTGTGTGTGTGTGTGTGTGTGTGTGTGTGTGTGTGTGTGTAGTAAGCATGGAAGAGAATTTACAGGGTTTCTCAGGAGTGTTTGTGGCATTCCAAGTGAAACAATGTTCTATCATGTGGGACCCTCTTGGGCATTGCAGAGTTGTTAACATTTGAACACTATGCCCTCATGTACCATGGAGCTCTCCGATCCCTGTGACAACCAAAAATGCTCTCACACATTTATACATGCCTAAAAGTTGAGGAACAGAGCCATATAAAGCTGGTAAAAATGATTACTTTTTGGCAGTTTCATTTAAGATGGAGATGGGGGGAGGGAATATTATTTGTAATGTAATTACATTAAATTACGTACATTTTAATTACATAATTACATAAATTAACTTAAAAATGCTTACACTTTTCTGTAAACAAATCTGCAAAAAAATAATTGTCTGGAAGAATATGCATCATATTGTTAACAATAGTTAGGAGTGGCAGCAGGACCGTGGAGAGAAAGGAGTCTTTCACTTTTTATTTTACACATTTTTATTGTTTTTATTTTTTATGAGAGTGAATTGTTTTGGGACAATGTAATTTAAAGATCAATCTGCAAAAGAAAAAAGTAGGTGAAACATTTACAGAGGAAAAAAAGAGAGCAGCAGCAGATTTTTTTCTTCTTTGGCCTATTCTGTACTAAGAATATAAGACTTTCATAATAAGAAAACTACGTTAAACTTTAGCTAAAAAGAAAAAATGTTTTTTTGAAAAAGAATATTAAAATTAATTGAAATACTGCATGTAAGTAAATATTTGCTAAGCAGACAGGCACTTTTGGTTCTTTACCATATTTATTTGAAATTGTCTGCACAGGAAGTTATTCACTGGTAATTTTTCATCAGAAAGAGAATAGTTTGGCTCACAGGTTCCATTCTTGTTACTTGGATGGTTGAAGCCTCAGCGATGTGCTTGCTGAGACTGGGCCATCTTTGGGAATTATCATTGTGGATGCTGCCACTTAGTGGTGAAATATGTTGACTATTCGTTGCCAAAATATGTAATTTGGACAAGGGACTTAGGCAAGTTTTAGGCCTGTGCCTGAATGATTTATTTATTCATTTTACAAACATTTCCTGAATCCCTAACCTAATAGAACACTGATGGAGACAAAGAGGATTTGAAGAAGTATTAGGAACAGACCCTGCCCTACAAATGCTTACAGTCTTGTTCAAGAGACAAGTACACATTTGAGAATTTCCATGAAACCATGGTGCGATATTGAGTATCATAAAACCATGAAATTTTAAATTTATAGAGGATTTTAACAGTCGTAAAATGGTTATTTAAACCCATGAAATGGTTAATGCCACAAATGGAATTAAGAACTTACAATCAGAACAGATCACTGATTAAGGGTTGGAATGCTTTCTGAGGTCCCAGCCTGGGAGACTGGGAGAATAAGAGCACTATTAACAGATGCCCAGAAATTAAAACAAGGAGATGATTTAGGCATTAAGATGATGAGATCTGTTTTAGATGCTGAATGTGCAGGACAATAGCACATCCTGTTGGCTGGTCTTCATTTGCTTTCAGATTCATTCCCACATTCTTTGTTGACCCTGGGGATGACTTTACCCAATGGTTTCTCTTAGCTGGCTTCAACCAATGGGAGGTACCAGTAAGAGATCGAAGGGTGGCAATAAAGTTTGGGGTGTATCTTTCCCTGTTCTCTTACTACCTAGCCTCATCCCTTCTCATAGTGGCTGCATTTCCAGTCCACTACTATGACTCCTATTGGGCAGCCCTCTTCCACAGCTCCTGCTCTCAGATGGTGTTCTGATAATACCATTTCCTTGAAGACACTGTTAAATATCTCACTTCTTTTCAGACATTTCCTTAAAGACACTATAATTTGCCATGGAATAAAAGATGGAGAAGAGCAGAGGTAAGAGGTCTAGTCTATGTGTACTGGACCACCTAGAGAAGCCAAGAGAAGGACTATAACCCAAGAAAGGGAGTTATCAAAGATCTTTAAGAATCAGGAAAGTATTCTGTACTGAACACCAAGTAAGATGTATCAAGAAGGGATTGTTTGGACGTGGTTCCATAGTGTAGCAGTTAGCCCATCTGCTTTACACATGGAAGGTCCTAGGTTTGTGCCCCAGTGGAGCCACGGTCCATGGTCTATGGCCATGCCACCCTGAACAAGCCCGATGTCTGATCTTGGAAGCTAAGCGGGGTCGGGCCTGGTTAGTACTTGGACGGGAGACCACCTAAGAAGACCAGGTGCTGTAGGCATAAATAATAAATAAGTAATAATAATAATAAAAGAAGAGGCTGTTGAAGACACTGTCAAATACTACATAAGGATCCAGGAGAAGACAAATACAAAAATGCGACTAGATTTGTAAGGGTTCATTATTTCAGTGGTATTGTATTATTTCAGAGGGCAGTTTTAATAGATAGAGTAAGGGTGGAAAGTGGGTTGCCACAGGTTAAAGAAGGAACTTAATTTAAAAACAGGCAAAAGGTTTGAATAGACTTTTTACCAGAGGTGATATGCAAATGGCTAATAAGGAACTGAAAGATGCTAACATCATTAGTCATTATGAAAATAACAGAAATGCAAATCAAAACTACGCTGACTGACTATAAGTAAAATGACAGACTGTGCCAAGTGTTGGAGAGGAATGAAGAAACTGGAACCCTCCTGTATTGCTCATGGGAATGTAAAATGGTGCAATGACTTTGGAAATATTTTGGCGTTTTCTTAAAAAGTTATTATAAACTTATCATACAACCCAGCAATTCTATTCCTCTATATTTATCCAAGAGAAATAAAAACATAAGTCTGCCTAAAGGTATGTTTGTGATTGCTCAGAGCAGTATTATACATAATAGTCCCAAACTGGAAACAACACGAATGTCTAACAACCAGTGAATAAATAAATGAAATGTGATAAGCATACAATAGAATACTAAGCACTGAAAAATGAACCGCTGATACATGCTACAACATGAACGGGCCTCAAAACATCATGCTAAGTAATAGAAGCCAGACACAAGAAACTAGATATCCTAACTATCGCATGATTGTATTCCATTTTCTAGAAATATCTAGAAAAGACAAATTTAGAGAGAGAGAAAGCAGATCTCTGGATGCCTAGGGCTGGAAGTGGGAATGGGGATTTACTGCAAACAGGTACAAAAGAAATTTTAGAATAATGGAAATATTCTAAATTTTAATTCTGGATTATGGTGATGGGTGAACAACTCTATAAATTTGTTAAAATAATTGTTGAACTAAAATGGGTCAATTTTATGGAATGTAAATTGTACTTCACTAAAGCTGGCTTTTAAAAATATGCTAAATAAAGACTCTTCAAGGAAATTAAAAAAGATGAAGATGGGAAATGGAAATTGAAACAAAAATATTGCATGATTGCTCAACAGATGCTGACTTTTTGTTTATTTAATCTTAGCTGTGAGAAATTTCTTAATGTGAAAGCATGTTTCTATCTTATCTAGAGAAAATTTCCAAAATTAACAGTGAATCTGTATGTTGTAAAGTGAAAATAAAGCCAAAAAGAATGACTTTACCTATTGAATGTAGATCAATATGACGTGAGATAGAAAACATGAGTAAAACTAGTCCTATCTTACCTCAATTGCAATTTTATTTGCCACTGCTTTAAATTAAGAACTCAAAGGGTTGTATATTCACCCTAGAAAGGAAGTGTCCACATTGCAAGAGAATGTAGAGTGTAACTTTTAGAATTTTTGTTTGTTTCACATGCTCCTCACAGTGGAGTTACTGAGAGAACCCTGCAGCTAGTTTGCACTTGATGACAGAAGAAAAGATAAAAGAAAATCTATTTTTCTTTTCCATGAGTTTCCTTCTATTCACATTAACCTTAATATTTACTAACCTTTTCTCCTTTCTACCCTCTGGAATTCTTACCATAGTCATTTCCTTACCCTCTTAGACTGAAAAGTCAGAGGTACCAGTTACATTAATCTTTCACTGCTGTAGGGTTAACTCAGAACTCAACCCATCCACATACTCAGAAGACTTGAGAGCTGCCCAGCCCGCAGCAGCAGAAGAAAGCAGTATACAAAGAGCTTTCAGTAGTGCCTGCTCCCAAGAACTTTTCCTGCTGCTCCCGTGGACGTTATCTGCTTCTGTAACCAAGCAGCACATCTTGCTCCCATCCCGTGGCTGCTCCCCCACTGAGAGAACCCCTTCCTCTGCTCGTGTGCATAAAAAGAACTCTGCTTGCTCTTGGTAGGCGGCAGCTTTTCTCCTGCAGCTCTGACCAGCCGGCTGCTGCTGAAGCTTCCCTGCTTCATAAGTAATAAATGGCATTTCTCACCCCTTTGGTCTTCCTGGTAGTTTTTCCGGAATAGTCTAACAAACCCAGTGCAAGTTCCAGACCTGGGGCTCTAGCATTACACTGTGACATTTGTATTTTAGAAAAACTCACTCTGGAATATGGTGCCTTTGCTATAATAGCTGGCATCACTTTGAGGTATACTGTTTTCTTAATTTTGGTTACAGTGACTATAATAAATTTAATAAATTTAGAGTACTGCCAAAACATTATATTAAAATATCAGAGTGCCCCTGAGAGTCTTCTAGAATGCTGACTTGTGCAAGATGCAGGTCTTCCAACTTAATTGTGAGCTTAATTAGCATTGCAATGTATTGGATAGTCAGTGTTTGAATATAGGTGCTGATTGCTCATTGCTTTTAGGAAACTAAAAAGCAATAAGAAAATCACGGAGATCAGAAAGTTCTAAAGGCTTGGAGATAAGGAAACTGATCCAACTCTCATACATACGGTAAGAATTAGCTTTTGCAAATAAGTAGATTCTACAAAGTATATCATGGTGGGCTTGATAACGATCCTGGGAAACATTTGGAGCCTCTTGTTAAACGGATGGCTGGCAAGAACTTAACACAGGGAAGTGATCAAGAACAGGTGAGGGAGAGAGAGAATATATATTCTTTTTGAGCGCACCTGAAACACTCACAAAAACTGGTCATGTGCTAGGCAAAGAAAGATGCCTCAATAAATTCCAAAGAATCAGTATCATACAAACTATATTCTCTTACCATGTGTTGGTCAGATTATTTGTAGATGAAAGAATCCACTCAATGATTTAAACAGAAAGATTCAGTCTGTTCACCCATGGACCATCAGGAGGACTGAATAAAGACACTTTAGGTTGAATTTGCAGCAAGAGCTCCCAAAATCTCAGCTGGACTGAGCTGCCAAGGGAGCCGCTCTCTCTGCCACTTCCAGCAGCACACATCTGCTACGACACACAAGCTAAAATAGGTGACCCTGGCCTTGACTCTCTTTCCACGCCACTCACTCCCAGATCAAAACCTGTAAATTCATCTGATTAGGAGACTCTAAATCTCATCCAAAACCCTGGTTTCGGGAATGTGCCAGTTCTCACCTGTTGATTCTCAGCTCCAATTCACCCTTTCAGAACCCGCTCTGTGATAATGGACTGGACTGACTCTAAAGCAAAATTCTTCTTTGTTGGGAGAATGATGTTAGGCTTTACCAGTAGAGGGCGTCAGAGAACTATCGCACGAAGGAAGAGGTGCTTCCCTATTCCAGCTCGTGATTTTGCTTTTTCTTCCTCCTGCTGCGCGAGGGGTTAGTGTTCCAGTAAGTGAGGATATCAGTGATCTGCCCTCGCCATGCACGCCCAGAGAGCACAGCTGCCACTCTGGCTTAGGCCTGGAACCACCTTACTGCAGTTCTCGTGATGTGCGTAGGACTGGCACCCCCGGCGGAGCCTGGACTCTCAGTGTGCACCTGCATCCCCTGCCAACATTTATGGGATGCTATAAAATTAGCATTTAGAGGGAAGTTTATAGTTTCGGAACATTTATAAAAACCCATAAAGACAGCAAATTAAGCTAAGTAATGGAGAAAATTCACAGTGTAGGAGGAAAAGAAATGAAAAAAAAGGCACAAATCAAGGGAAAAAAACATGAGAAATAGAATGAGCCAAGAGGAAGCAAAAAATTGTTGAGAAAAAAATTGAGAAGAGATGAAATAATACACAAAATGGAACAGAGTAAATAACAATAAACAAACATAATAGAGATTTGAAAACCTAGATGACTTGAGTCGGTTTCTGGAAATCCTTCAAACCGAAATATTTGATCCAGGTCCTGAAACATTTTCACAGTGAGTTCTACTCCAAAAGTTAGATGTTTCTAAAAGCTCACTGCTTTTAGAAAACAGTGGGTGAAATATACAAAAACTCACAAGAATATAGGCACTGTAAAGGCAGGAGACTTGCCCATGTTATTCATATCTTATTTATATCCCCACCCTCAGCATTGCACTTTGCCTGTAGTAGCCAATTAAATAAAGTATGGTCACACTTATGTGAAAATTATGTATATATGTTTATATATATGTGATATTTAAAATTACACACACAAGAATAAACAGTGGGACATGTATTTTGACTCGTACTGTTATATCAGAAGCAATTAAATTGCTTAATAATTTTGTTTTCTTTACCATTTTTCAAAAAATTAAAAGCCATTTTGGTTTTCTTTTTTAGAATAAAGAAAGAAAAGAATGAGATCACTTGGAAGAACCATATATTTTATGAACACACACTATTTATCTTGAAAAAAGGAAGAGACAAAATCAAAACATGTTTCTTGGAACGCAAGCAAATTTTTCAGGCCTAAAGCTAAAAAAGTAAAAGCATTTCCCAATGTGATCATTTTATCTTTTTACCTTGAATAAAGCAAAGACTCAGCTAAATATAGATTTATCAGGAGTTGTTTCAACTTTGCTTAATCTGCTAATTAAAGCTCTTTGTTTTGGTTCCATTTCCTTATTAGCTCAAGGTAAGGCCTTCCAGGTACCTGATCTCCAAATACAACGTGTATGTCTTGTAGGCTCACGGCAGGAGGTTCTTCTTTGTGCAGGTTTGTTTAATTTGGTTATCTATTTTTCATCAAAGCTGAGCAAAAGAAGACCTAAATATGGTTGATGTTTTAGGACCCAATAAAAGTGTTTGCCTTGTCCTCTGAATTTTGAAGCAATTGAGAAAGCCGTGTAAGGTACAGACAGATGGAGATCAAAGCCTCAGCTTTAGCATTGATGAAGTTAATTGGCGAATGTTATTTTACCTTTGTAAAACAAATGGGAAATCCATATTTCATCTGTGAATGAGACATGCTTTGTAGGCCCTTGTCCTGGCCCTGGCCCGGGCCCAGGCCCTGGCACTGATTCTCCCAGGGTTAGCACATAGAGCATTGGAACTCCTATTTCTGGCCGACCAACTCAGTTTCCCTCAACCCCACTAGTCAGATACATTCCTCATCTTCCGGGGTGAGAAAAAGCAAGACAGACCAGGAGCGTTAATAAAATATTGAATTGAAATATAGTCATTGCAAACCCCTTGAGACATAAGCCCACTGGTTTTATTCCATTAGTGCCCCTTCTTCTACCTGAAGACCCTGAAGAGACGCTACAATCTAACTCTTTGTCCCAAGAGGGCTGTTAACATTTCTGAGGCTCTCTTGTAGCATTCTAACCGATTTGGAGAAGATTCTGCCCATCCCTGAGCAAGATACTTAGAAGTGCAGAGGGATAGGATGAGGAAAGAATAAGTCTTGCTTAACCAAACTTGCCTTGGTTTTAATCTCAGTAAAATCCAAACTGTTAGTCAACAGTCTGGCTGTTGCTTTAGTTAGTGCATTACATACTCAAGTACCAGACAGATAAGATCATTGAGGCACGTAATATAACTGGGTGACTTAAGCCGAGTGTCACAAATACACATAAGAATATCTTACTTTGTACGTATATGCAAAACCTCTTTTTCACTTGAATCACGTAGTTTTCTCTGTCTTCTGTTTAGCATTTTTTATAAAAGTATGTGTACAAAGAAATGTTTCTCACCTAGACAGTAAATTACAGCACAACCATCATGATAAATGTCAACTGACCCTACTAAGCCTCAAGGTTGGGGAGATGAAATAGTGAAATGAATCATGGTGAGCACATGTCTTACAGAGTGGGCAGGCAGTTTCTACTTCTTAGCCACAGCTGATTGTTGTCATGGCCAGATTTTTCCATTTATTAAAAAAAAATGCTAAAAATTAGAATTAAGATTTGTCAGTGAAATCTTACTATTTAAAACATATTTTTAAAAACTTGATGGTAAAATAACACTTATCTGTAGGCCATAGGTTGATCATGTGTGATTTATGTTTAAATTACTTTTTTATACCCTAGCAAAAGATTAACCTTTTTTTTAAATCAAAAGAGTTATGTTTGAAGTTTTCATCTTAATGTTTAAAAAACTATTCAGAAAAAAAAACATATTGAAAAAAATGCTTTTCTTGATTTCCTTGTGGATCTTATAGTTAGAAAATTGGAAAAGTTCACCAATAATAAGAATATAATATCTTGTAAATAAGGTAATCCATTTCCAAAAAAAACTTTATAGTTTGCCAGAGCCTAAAGATATTAACCTCTTAATTTTCCTTATTATTAGTATTATTCTATTTTGGAAATATATTTAAAATATGTGTTGTATGCCTGTTTCTCCTCTGGTGTCTCCCATCTAGAGAATCAGCACTGTCATTCATTTAGCTATCCATGCCAAGTTTTTGAGTCACATTTGACACCTTTCCCTATCACATCTGATCCATCACCAAGTTCTGGCAGTTCAATTCACTAAATACACTCAGAGTTCTTTCCCTTGACATTTTCCTAATCCTCCTCCAAGCCACTGTCAACTCTTGCCTGGATTCTCCAGCAGCCTCATACATAGGGTGCCAGAGTTAGCAAATGAAAATACAGGATGCCCAGTTAAACTTGAATTTCAGATAAATAACAATTTTTTTTTAGTATAAGTCCCAAATATTGAATGGAATATATTTATACTAAAAATAAATTATTTGAAATTTGAATTTAACTGTGTGGTCTGAATTTTATCTGGCAACTATACTCCCACCAGTCTCACTTTAACTCCTTGTGTCCCCTCCAATGATTTCTCCATACCACAGTTACGATTCTTAAAATTTCTTTCTAATTATGTCACTTTTTGAGTTTTATTAAAGTTCTTCATGTTCTTTAGGATTAAGTCCTTTATTCTTAATATGGCCTTCAAGGCCCTGCCAACCTCTCCAGCTCCAACTTATTACACCTCCAGCTCTTCTTGCCTTAGATTAGAGCCTTCAATATGCCAGCACTGCCTAGAATACATTTCCCTTCCCATCCCTACCTCCCCTGCATATTAACTCCTCAAGCCTTGGATTCAGCATCACTGCCTCCAGGACGGTTTCCCTGATCTCCCAGGCTAGCTTAGTTCCCTCACAATACTAACTCAATACTTATTTTTCACTTTATAGTACAAATTTCAGGAGAGCAAGAACTGTGTCTTCCTTAGGGTACCCTCTAGATACCAAGGTCACACTACTAGGTAGCCTCAGTGCCTGGTAAAATGCTCAGCACAGAGTGTTCCTTCATAAATGATAAATGAATAAACAGTAAACATTACTCAAATTTTTCACCATTATGTGACCCCATTATCCTATTGTACTGGGAGATATTGGTGCCTCCACTATATCTCTCTGCTCTTGCCTCTACATTCTTGACAATTATACTTTTTTGAACCAGTTTAACTCCTTTTATTAAAAAATATTTTTTTTCTCTCATTTTACTCAAGATCATCTGTTAACAGTCACTTCTTGCTTAGGGGAGGTATCTTTTCTAATCTGCTATGGACTAAGACAACAGATAAAGAAGTTTCTCAGAATTATATTTATTGGATTTTGAGAAAGGGACTGAGGTGTTCTCCTAAAAACAAAACTCATAGGTTTCAGTAGGTTTCTGAGTCTTTTTGTTGTCTTGGTTTTTCTGGCTCTTTCCGGTTGCCAGATAAAAGATTTTCAGATAAATGAGATGCCACTGCGTATTTTTTTACCACTGTTCAGATATTGGTAGTTTAAAATCATTTCTACAGATTTTATACTGCTATATTAATCTTCTTAAAGTGCATATTTAATCAGTTCGTTACTTAAAATGTTCCAGGCACTTAAGCACTTTCATAAATTATTTTATTTAACATTGCTATTATCTCAAAAAGGTAGCTACTACTATGAATCTATCATGTTACACTTTTTTTTTTTTTAGCTCAAGTTCAACCACAGTGGCTCAAGAGAGAGAGACAGAATGAGCAAGAAAGAGTTCTCTAGAAGAAAGAATTTTGACAATATTCCTGACATCCTTGATGCTCTCTACTTAGAACATAAAGAGATATAAAAGAAAAAAAATAAAGGTAAGTTGTACTACAATAAAGCATACTTTCAGAAACATAGTTTCTGGGGCAGGGCCAGGACTAGGGTCCAGGACTAGGAGAGTGAGGCACTTGCCTTGGGTGCAAAATTTAAGGGAAAGCCCCAAACTCACTAAACAAGATGAATAATACTTTAATGCAATATTTAAAGAGATCAAAATTAATTTTAAATATCCATGAAGAACAAAATATCAACATTTTAAACAAATATAGAATCTGCCCTTGCATTTCCTGGACTTACTGTCCCCTAATTCCAGCCTTCTTCTAGAACATTAAGTATGGGGTTCGAACTTCAGTTCTGTCACTTACTGCTTGTGTGATATTAGACAGTCATTTAACTTCTTGGTACCTTAGTTTCCTTATCTATAGAATGGGGATAATAATGCTATCTACCTAATAAAGTCGTTGTGAGGATTAGATGAGCTCTCACCACAGTAGATACTAAGTAAATATTGGCCATCATTACTAAGGAAATGAATATTGTTAGGAGAGTCCTGAGTCCTGTTGAACGGTAGATGGTTTTATATCTATTATGCTTGAAAAGACCTAGGAACTGTATGAGTGTTTTTAAAGCTGCCATAATTTTGTCATGCATGAATAACATGTATTAGCTTCTTCTAAAGAAGTATTAATAGAATTGACTAAAAGGTGTCAACACTTTAACCTTGGATTGGAGAGAAGATAATCCCTTTTACAAGCTTTTAAATCCCATTCGAGCATGCAGTTGAGTATATTCTCAAACTGGTTCTGAAGATAATTCTAAAAATGCTATGAATTATGGCAACTCTGGGTAAGTATACAGTTTCCCAGGGTGACGGGATTTAAGACAAAAATCATTTAACTAAGGTATATTTGGAGAAAAAACAATCTCTCCCAAATAAGAGGCGCCGAGGCGTAGGACCTCCTAGAAATCACCTGGTGTTAAAAGTGAAAATAACTGAGCACCTCTGGGTGCGCTCCCCTCCTTACTTGGCACAATTTCTATCACCATTTGTTTTTTGTGCATAGTGGTTTACATGTTTATCTCAACTATACTCCCTGTGAACAGTGGACAACTCTAGTTCATTTTTGAAAACCTGACACCAAGCACTATGAGAGGCACTGGACACTAAATACATATTTAATAAATAACTAAATGAATGACTTTTGATTTTGGCATATTTAGCCCCCAAGTTTCCCCTTTTCAAGCAATACGGTTAGAGAGCCAGAGAGGAAAGGAGCGTCATACAGCGTCTCCTCTCAGCGCTGTGAAAAGCCATAACTTTCGAATTATTATAAATGAAGAAAAGGGTTTGTGCACAAAAGTATTCGTGGCATTACACCCGTCTTGTGGCACAGCGGCGTCCTTGCGGGGATCCGACTTCTCTGGGTTGCGGGTCCCACGCGGTTGCGGCTCCCCGACCCCGCCAGGAGAGGCGCCGCGCACGCGCACACGGGGAGCGCGCTGGCGTGCCCTCCCCTCCTCCGCCCTGCAGGTGGCGCTGGCGGCCCTGCCGCCGCCGCCACTCGCCGGGCCAGGCCCGGGCGGCGCCGGCCGCCTCGCGGGCCGCGGGTCCGCCTCCGTCGCGCCGAGGGCGTGGGCTCCCGGCTCCCGGAAGCGGCGGCCGCGGCGCGGAGCCGAGCGGGCGTCTGTCCCCGGAGCGGCAATGCGCGGCGGCCGGAGGCTGTGAGCCGAGCGCGGCGGCCAGGTCGGGGCCGCTGAATGGCGGCGGCGCGTTGAGGCGGCGGCTCCGGGCGTGGCGTGGCGGCGGCCGGGGGGATGCTTTTCAAGCTCCTGCAGAGACAGACCTATACCTGCCTGTCCCACAGGTATGGGCTCTACGTCTGTTTCGTGGGCGTCGTTGTCACCATCGTCTCAGCCTTCCAGTTCGGAGAGGTGAGTAGCGGCGCGAGAGCCTCGGCGGGGACGCCTTGAACCCGTGCGACCCCGCGGCGCCCCAAGACCCTGCCCGCGCGGAGCCCCGGGGTGCGCGGAGCCCTGGCGCCCTTGATTCCTGCTTCCCCATCCTTCCTGCGGCTCGGGGAGCTCATCGCAGCGCCTGCCCTTTCCCCGGGGGCGCGGACAACCCAGATCGCCCCGGCCTCGGGTTGCAGCATTCCGGGGTCGAGATTTCGTCCTCCTGACGATTTGAGGGGGTAGGCGCTGATTCCCTTTCCCTCCACGTCCTTTCTTCAGGGTCCCCAAGTCATTCGACTTTATCCCTCAGGTCTTATTCTCCGTGAAGCCCGCTCCCGGGACCCACAGTTGTTAGTGTCTTTTCTCCTTCCTAAATTCTAAACTCTCATCCCTTGCCTCTTCTATAGTTTTCCTCGTCTGCTGTCACCCTTCTAATCTTTTCACCTTTGACAAAGGCACTTTATCTTAATTTAGTTTCTTCCAGGATCTCAGGATCCAAGGGGCTTGTGTTCTTTGCATGTGAATTTGCCGTGAGGAGAGTGTGTACTGGCCCCAAATTTGCAAGGGGACTTTTTTGCTCTTTTGCTCTGTCATTTGGAACAACTGTACCTCATCAGTTAGCCGTGTTGGCAGATGTGCACACACTCACTGACGTGAAAGATTTCTTGGCAGCTCCAGACACCTTCCCCTGCCCCGAGATCACCTGAGGCTCGGGCCCCTTCACGTGACCAGGACACCGAACTGATCTTGGACTCCAGCACTGGACCTCTTGAGAGGCAGGCAGCACAAGCCCTTGCTTGGGTCATGGGATAGGCTAACAATTTACACTCCAAATCACATAAGCCCAGTCCTTTCTTGATCTGGTCTTACATAATGTGCAATAAAATACTCTTGTCACACTGTAAATTCCTCAGAGAATCCCAAGCAACAGGTTTGGGAGGTCGAAACACCCAGGTTTAATAGATTTTGTACCCGTTAGGAGATAACACTTTGAACATTATCTCGAAACAACCCTTTTGGTTTAGGTTGGATAGTTATTTCATTGTTGACAGTCTAATGTCTTTATCATAAACAAGTGTACAGTGACTATGAAGAGGTCAGAACTGGAGTACATACCTCTATGAGATTTTAGAGAACACCACTTCTAAAAATAAGTGTCTGTAGCAACTGGGAGAAAAGTTGTATTTTCAGGTTGTTAGAAATCTGTTTCCTTGTTTATATATATATATTGGTAGAAGGTTGCAAAGGTTTTAAAATTAACAGAGTGGGTTTTAGAAATGCCACAGTATACATTGCTTGAAGTCTGTACCCATGCTGGATTGAGGGCGCCATAAGAAAGGGTACTGTCTGTTTAAGTACTGTAACCCTGGCCCCAGCAAGTACTGTGACAAGTACTGCCACAGTATACAGTCTAAATGTTTGTTTAATGAATGAATGAATGAATGTTACGGCATGGTTTCCAGGCATACACTTTTATTAGTTAGTTCTTGGTCTAGGGGCTAATAAAAATGAATTTTGTAAGGGTGAGAGAAAGCTCCCCAGACTTGTTAAGTGCAGAATATGTAACTTATATACCACCTGCTGTTCCATCTTTGTTCATGTATTGCAACTTAATATAGTGAATGTATCTATGCATAGTTAAGTGTCTTATTGATGATAGATTTTTTTTATGACCCTGACTAATTTAAATTAGCTGTTTATTGACATCCCTGCAGTGTGAAGGTGAGTTAAAGGCATTAGTTAGAATTTTTCATTTTATATGTTCAACACCTGGTTATTTATTTACCAAAAGAAAAACATGAAAAAAATTTAATTACAGTTGACATTCAATATTATTTTATATTGGTTTTAGGTGTACAGCATAGTGGTTAGAATTTATATCATGTATGAAGTGATTTCTCCAATTACTACAGTACCTACCTGATGCCATACATAATGTTGCAATATTATTACAATATTATTGACTGTATTAACTATGCTGTACTTTATATCCTGTGACTGTTTTGTAACTGCCAATTTGTACTTCTTAATCCTTTCACCTTTCACCTAGCCCCACAATCTCCCTCCCATCTGTCAACCATCAGTTTGTTTTCTGTACCTATGTCTGTTTCTGTTGTTTGTTCATTTATTTTGTTCTTTGGATTTCATTTATAAGTGTGACCATATGGTATTTGTCTTCCTCTGTCTGACTTATTTCTCTTAGCATAATACCCTCTAGGTTCATCCATGTTGTTGCAAAGAAAAAACATTTGTCAGTCTTGAAATGGCCACAGATCTGAAAGTTTGGAACAGATAAAAGAAAGGAGAGGCAAAGAGTGTCAACAGGTGGCATGGGAGATGGAGACAGCTGGCTCAGTACCACTAATACATTGCCTGTAATTAATTTGTACAGCACAGTGGAGAAGAAGAGCTGCTGGATTAGGCAGATCTGGGTTTGAATACTGCTGCCAGTATTCCTGATCTTGATAATAGCTAATGCATATGGCTTACCAAGTGCTGGGCACTCTCTTTAACCGCTTTACAAACATGAACTCATTCAATCCTCACATCACTCCTGTGTGATGGGTAATTATTTTACCCATTTTACAAGTGTTGAAATTGAGGCATTTGCACAAGTAATCCAGCCAGTTCAAGGCAGAACTGGGCTTCAAACCAAGTCAGTATATGGCTCCAGAGCTATACTCTCAAGTATATCTCTTTATGGTCTCTCTAGCAGCCCAGGCTGTCCTTTGTATGGTCTTGGAAAGCATACTTAACTTCTCTGAGCCTCAGCTTCCTCATCTTGAAAATGGAGGCAAGAATACCTTCCTTGCAGGTTTGATAGGACTAAATAAGACCCATATGTAAAATAACGCATACAAGTTCCAGGCACATAACAAGACTCTCGTTAAATGGTAGTAACTACTGCTACTACTATTATCATCAACCATTTTATGTTTTTAATCCATATTTTGAAATAAACTTTTGAAATAGAATACTCAATATACAATTAATATTACCAACTTGTTAATAACTTCACTAATTGTAATGGATGAAAGGACTTTCCTATTTATCACCGTTAACTGTGAATTCACTAATATCTTTTTCCCCCTCTTAGGATAAGTGGTATTGGCTGTTACATTTTGATAAGCTATTTGTACTCTCATCCAAATTTTGAGACAGAAAAGTGGTGTAAAGGGAGGTATATATTTTAAAAATATTTTATATATTCCCCTTAAGTTCAGCAAAATATTTTCTGGAGAACCCTTGGAAGTGCTGATCAAACAAAAGCAGAGCTGGATCCAGACCCCCAGGGAGGGCCCTGAAGTGGGGTCTAATGTCCACTGAAGTGCGTTTCTTGGGGGTGAGAGTAGCAGGTGGGAAATTGCTTGTTGTAAACTAGTTGCCCTGGGCAAGTCATTTGGCCTCTGAGAGTTTAGGTTCCACATCCACAAATGGGGGGGGGGCACTAGATTGACTTTGATCTTAAGATCTCTTCAGCTCAGAAAGTCCTGATTTTAAATATTGGTCTTCTGTTAGTTGATATTGTATGGCCTTTAAAATATATCCTTTTGAAATAAAATTTTATTATTTCAGGGCCATGATGATTTAGTTGACTTATTTATATACATTATTTATAAACAAATCCATTATCTCTTATCTGGAAGTTTTGGAACCACTGAATTACCTTATAATTAAACATCAGCCTCTTTTACAGTGGAACATATGACTATTCACACTCAGTGAGGAAATAGACTATAAATAACTTCAAGTCAGTGTAGGTCAAATTTTGCCACCAGATAAGTTCAGATCAGGTTAAGTTTCACTGCCAAATAAAACCCAAAATGATTTTCACTGTTGAGAGCTTTTTTGATTTTACAATTGTGAATAGAGGATAGTAGATCACTGCTGGGCTTATATGTTTGTATCTATGTGTAAAATACAGTGCTTCCTTACGTGCACTAACTGTGAAAACAAATATCCCAAAATTAATCTACATGAGGAAGACAGGTTCAGACAGAAGATGATAACTTTCCCCAGCCTCCATGCTTCCTTTTGCTTCTACCGCCATTGGATTAGTGAGGTACTGTTCAGTGAAAAAGAAGATTGAAACCTGGGTCCAGCTCAAGTTATGTTCAGTCTCGGTGACCAGTTTCTCAAACCAGCCCAATTCCAAGAAAGAAATTAGTTACCATGTTTTGAGTAGTTCACTCATCAAACAGGTGTATTTTGAGAGTCTTGCCAAAGGCAACAAATGGGTGATATTGAAAGAGACCTGGTCTGAGCGTTGGGAGGCAGCCTCTGGCCTGGTTCTGGTCCCACCATAAACATTGATCCTCAGTGGATCCGCTAACTGTCAAAACAGGGACCTTGTCTTATTCCATGCTGTATTCTTAGCACCCAAATGAACGAATGAATTGGGGTGATCTTAACCAACATCCCTTCTAACTTATTTCCAGCAGAGGTTTCCTACTTTGATGCAGACTATCTGTAGTGACCTGTTCTTCCTCAGACATGATTAGTCTGGTTGTACTCCAGATAGTAGAAAGTGATGTCAGAGATGCGAAGAATTACAGCTCATCCTTGACCATCTTTGCTGAGATAAGGCTGTGGCACAGTGAGGAGCAATACAAGGGGGCAGGTATGAATGCTGGAGTAGGTCCCCAATAATTCCTTAGAAAGTCTGAGGAAGGGAAGAAAATTATGGGTTGAAGCACCCTAGAGGAAGATGAGACTTTTACAGGATTGCAGGAGCCCTTTTTTTTTTTTTTTTTTTTTTTTTTAGATTAGTGGTTTAAACTTGCTGCTGGTATTAGCAAGCAGCACTTGGTTGTGACGGAATCTCAACTCGGACCTGGCTTAAGAGAACAGGTATTTTTTTTTTTCCTCTTGTAATTGAAAAATCTAGGGTGAAACTTCTGGCAGGGTTGGATCAAGGTACTCAAATGATGTCATGACATATCTCTTTTTGTCCCTCTTCTGCCCCTCTGCTGGTTTAGTTCTCAAGCAAGCTCTACCCACATGGGAGCAAAACAGAAATTGCTGCCAGCCAAACAAAGATTGTTGCCAGTAACTCCAGCTTCTGGTCTACCATTTTAGTAAGCCTAGCAAAAAAAGAGCTTCTCTTCCTCACGGTGTCAGCTAGACCCAGGGTGGCCTGCCTAGCCAGGTAATGGATGCCCTTGTTGTGCCCTCACTAACCACCTGGGTCGTCCCCAGAGCTCTGGTTGGTTGTGAGCAAGGCTGTCAGTTTCATTTGAACCACATGATCTGAGAGAGGTCACAAGGTTGTTATTAAAAGAAAGGCCAGAGTAGCAGATGTCTTAGACACTGACTAGAGTTAAAACCTATCTCCTTTCCTTGGCCTTAACGTTGACATTGTGACTGCGGCAGCTCTTAGCCCTTTACTTTGTTCTAGAGATATTAAAGTGGGTTGTTTACATTTTTAATATCTTATTACTTTCTCTGTCTGTGAAACTTATATTCTTGGGTGGGTATATTAATACTGAGTTTTCTTAAACACAGCTCAAGTGTGGCCCCATAAATCTTTCAATAACAATTCAACACTATCTTTAATGGGGAAATTTGATAGTTGTATTTGATTTGACTTCTCGTGAGGTCTTAATTTGTTGATCTTGTTAATGCAATCCAGCATATTGTGAGAGGAAAAACTTCACTTGACCTTTTTGCAGCACCTGGCCCTCCATGCATTCGGAAATTCTGTCTTCCTTCACAAAGACCACCCTCCCTGTTCTCCTTGCCCACTACTCCCTGTTCCTTTTGTCTTAAATGCTGGGATTCTCCAAGCTTTGCTCCTTGGCCATCCTTCTCCTGTCATGGGGGATATCACTCACAGCTTCTCAGTGCAGGCACCAGCTAATAGAGCTTGCCCAGGAGGTGAAACACATTCGCCATTTCTGTATTTAGCATCCTGAGCACAAAGATGTTATCTTTCTTATCTTGGAATCCCTGTGCTGCAGCAGAGCACCCGAATCTTTCACTTAGTACATTTTTTATTTGAACACTGTGCGAGGCCCCAGGCATAGAGTAGTGAACAGAGCAGACACCTTCTTGCAGACAAGGAGTTTATGTTCTGGTTGTGCATTCAGACATTAAATACTACTTAATAAACAATTGTGAGAACTGCTACATAAAAGAAAAGGGTATTATGGGAGAGACCAGCAGTGAGAACTCAACTTGTTTGGTGGCTGGGTCAGGAGAGGCATTCTTGATGCAGTTTGAGTTCAGCTATGAAGGGTCAAAATTAGGTAGAAGAGAGAGGTCTGCTGAAGGCCCTCTGATTTTGCCCCCCAGAGGCATTTGACAATGTTTGGAGACATTTTGGGTTGTCATGACTGGGATGTGAGGTGGGATTGGTGCTACTGGCATTTGTTGGGTGGAAGCCAGAGATTCTGCAAAATATCTTACAGTGCATATAGTACAGCCCCCACAGCAAAGATTATCCAGCCCCAAATGTTAATAGTGCTCAGGCCCTGGAACCCCTGTGAATCTCTTGAAGTTGGGCTACATTTGAGAAGATGATTGAAGGCCAATGTGGCTGGAGCATGGGGAGCAAGAGAAGTATGGACCTAAGAGAGACTGGTGTAGCTGGTGGTGCCCGGCAACGAGCACTGGTTAGAATAGGTGTTTGGGATTTGGGTGTTTGTCCTGAGAACAATGGGATAACATCTAGGGTTATTATGGGCTGGCATCTAGGGCACCGTGTCTAGGGGTGCTGCTGAACATCCTCCTATGTACAGGGCAGCCCCTACAACAAACAGTTGTTAGGACCTAAATGTCAGCCGTGCCAAAGTTGAGAAACTCTGAATCAGAGGGAGCACAATAATGTCTGTAGGGCAATGTGAGGCCTTAGAATTAGGTGGTAGAAGTATGTTTAAGAGAAGTAGACAGAAGGGAAGATTTGAGAGATTTAGGAGGCAAAATCATCTGGCCTTTATATTCTGTTATGTATCAGATACTCCATTGACATCCTGGGATATAAAAATGTGCAATATAAAGTTCATTTGCTCTCCTAGACCCTAACTGATATAGATACTCAGGGAATATTTGCTGAATGAATACTTATGAAAACTTATTTATTTTTGCTCATCGATTGTGATTGAGCCTAATGAAGAAAGTTGGTTTAAATGAAATGCCTAATGTATAGAAGGCTCCTTGCATAGTATATGGTTCAAGGTGTTCAGCAAATGCTAATGCCAAGTGTTGTGTCCTAGGACTATTCTTCCCTTGTCCATGATGCATGAAGACAACAACAGTAGACCTACCTTCTGGGCTGATGCCAAGGTCACATTGAAGAGTGTATTAAGCTTTCTTTAGAGACAGAACAGAAAAGTTCACAGTGATTTCTTTACCTGAGTGTGTTTTATTATGTTGATATGAAAGCTAAGGGAGCATATGTATTATTAATTTAACACAGCCAGAACCTTATAATACCATATGTTATTCTAGCTCCTTCTAAAATGTAACAAACAAGTGTATCTGTAATAAGTTATATATATTCATGGTTTATCTTTTGAATTTCTTACTGCCCTTTGATTGTTTTAATATTGTGATCCACATGCAGTATCTTTAGCAGGTGATTAGTCAGCCTGAGTGTGATTCATATGTGTGCTAAATTAAGCAGGAAAAACAAGCAATCTTTCAAAATGTTACAGACTAAGTCACACTTGCCAAATGCATTCTTTGATCAGACTAAGAAACCATATTACCCACTTTAAAATTGCTTTCTAAAATTGTTTCTTTAATTCTAGTTATCTTTCTTCCTTGAATCACCTTCTCCCTCTTCATTTCCTCCTTCCATTAATTTAATTTCTGTCTTTGATTAATTCTAAATTGGGTAAAGCTTCTTTACCAAAATTTCAGAAGGTATTCGTTTGGCAGAGATTTATGGAGGCTTTTCCTCTGGGCCAGGTACTCCACTGCTTTCTAGAGATACAAAGATGGTTCAGTTTCTGCTCTTGAATTTACTCTCCAGACTGGGAGATGGACAAGAAAATCGACTTAAAATGCATTGTGATAAGTTGAAGACATAGGAATGGGTATTGGGCAGTTTCTCAGACAAGCTGAGCTTGATCTTGAAGGAAATGGCTGAGGAAAGAACGGGGAGCCCTCCTCACTTTTTAAGTGAAGGATGATATAGGTGTAAAGGTATGGATGTGAGAAGTATTATCACCTTCTAGGAACAAAAGTAGTTCTGAAGGGCCCTGCATACCAGGGATAGAAACCTGAGCAGCAAGCAGTGGCCAGTTTGGGACTTGCCTATTGAGTGATGCTTAAGAAATTTGGATTCATCCAGAAGACAGTGGGGATCATTCACTTGATTTGAAACAAGAGTGATGAATTAGATCTGTGTCTGGAACAGTTGCTCTAAAGGTGATGTGGAAGGTGAATTACAGGTGGAAGAGAATGGTAGCGGGAGGCCGTTAGGCACAGTAGGAATCCAGGTGAAAATACTACGTTGAATGCATTTTGTCAGAATAAGCAAGCTTTCAATATTGATTTTTATAATTGTACAAAGTCCTGAAAGAAAGGTGTCTTTGCTTTCAGAAACTGGCATTATGTATTACCAATTTATTGCTTGACTTTGAGTAAGTCTTTTTATTTATCCCCAGAATGATATTATCAGAACTGAGGCATTTGGGAGGTGATTAGGTCATGAGGATGGAATCCTCATGAATGGAGTTAGTGCCCTTATAAAGGAGACCCAGATTGCTCCCTCATTCCCTTCCCCTTCCACCATGTGAGGTGACACAGTAAGAAGACAGCTATCTTTGAACCTGGGTCTGGGTCTCACCAGATACCACATCTGCCAGTGCCTTGATCTTAGTCTTTCTAGTCTCCAGAACTGTGAGAAATAAATTTCTGCCATTAGAAGCTACAACCAGGCTTTAGTATTTTGCCATAACAGACTGAACGACTTAAGACAGGAAAAGAAAATGAACGAGTTTGATCAAATGTGTTTAGAAAATGCTTCTGATGATGAGCAGATTTGACTTCCTGATTGATATCAAAGGAGGAGGGTTCATAGAAAAGATAAAACTTAGAATAATATCTTTAAGATACAAATCTTGGTCTCTCTTTCCATACCTCTTAATGCAAGATAAATTTTGTTTTCAGAAACTTAAGAAGAATCTCTATAATCTATGAACACTATAAACTTCTGATGATAATCAATGTATGAAAAGCTCTGTCAGAGTTAGAGTTCTTACTGCTTGAGGTGAGAGAGCCCAACATCATAAGTTTTACAGGGTAGCACATCACATTTCTTTGCTTGGAAGACTGAGAAAGGGACGTGTGCTTTTTACAGAGAGAGTTTTATATTCTTGCATGTCTAGGCTTGCTATTATCTCTATAATTCTAGCCCTTTAGCCTGACCGTCCAGGAATGGATCCAAAAGCAGAAAGTTCTAGGGAAATCATGGAGCGATAAGCCGTTCCAAGATGTTTGCCTTGTAAGACTGGTAACCATATTTGTTCATTCTAAAATGTTTATTGATTTTGTGCCAGGTACTGTGCAAGGATGTGGAATAAAAATGAAAAAGAGGTCAAATTCCTGGCTTTGAGTTGCTCACAGAGGTGTAGATACATATTTAAAGTTATCTTGTAGCACTGTAAATGCTCTCTTTAAGAGACATGTGAACACTTTGCATGTAGGTATTGTTGTATAGCCTCATATTACTTCCACATCTCTTTTACTCATTAAGAGTCTTAGGAAATAGTTGGTATTAATATCCTCATTCTGCAAAAGATCTTGAAATTGAGACTAGTGAAGGGTCCTAGATTTTATTATTGATAAGTGCTAGATTTACACTCATGTCTTCTGATTGTAAATCTTATGGTTTTTGCACTATATATCTGTTCTCTTCTTAATAATTACCTTCCTCCTTTCCTTAACTGGGGAATTCCTCTGAAACAGAGGATTATGGGGCATGCATCACTGTTATTCTGCTGCAAGCATGAATTTGATCATGTCTAGGATCATAAAAATCTTTAATAAAAGCATCTACTAGTTTTATCATTTTAAAAGTTTTATTATTTTAATATTCATATGCATGAACCAGTTTAAGTACTATTAGACATTTTAAAATACTGAGGAAAAAGAAAATTATTATATGATTGTGGTCATTTATAAACATGCTAGGGAAACAGTTCTGGATCATTTAATTAAGGATGATAAACATACCAGCTTCAGAACTGGTTGAATAGCCACGTCCCTAACTGTGTATTTGACAAAGCCAGGTCTGTGTAAATAAGTGTCAGAGGAAGCAGCCTGGTGATGCTGAAAGAGCCTGGACAAAGCTAAACAGGAAAATGGTCTCTGGAGCTGGGTTAATTCAGGTCTCTGTCCCATCACATACTGACTGCCACGTGGCCCGGGGCTTCTCTTTGTGGAAAGTGAGCCATCCTTGTACCTCCCTCACAGTAGGTCCCCTGTTACAAGGGTTCAGTGGGGAGGATTGCTTGGCATGATGTGTGTACCCACCTCCTCTCTGTGATCAACACATTAAGACTGACTTTGCTGCCATTTTGTAAAAAACTAACAATTGATCTTGAATACCTTGAATGTGATGATGATTAAAATGGAGTCTTAAAAGTGGTTAACATTTTTAACTAGAACAATAAACCACCTTTAGATGATTTTTATAATTCCTTATTAATGAAACATTGTTTATGAGGTATAGAGCTCACGTAGTATTTTAATAAATAGTATTTTAGTTCATTGGGTCTTAAATTTTACCAATAAACAACCCTTAGTAGCAAAAAAAAGTAAATACTCAGAGGAGAATAGTGTAGAGAGGAGGTGTGTGTATGTGGGGATGGGAGTGGCAAGCAGGTATTTTTTGTAGACCAATGTTTTATCTATAAAAATTATCTTAATTTTCCATATCACTTCATTAAAAATTGTATTACTACCAATATAATGTTTTAAATGTCATTATAAAAACGATAGTTCAGGAAAATATGCTTTGTTTACCAATGACTTCTAGTATATCCATCATACTTTTTATAACTTCTACTCACCATGTCACATGAGCATCACTGTCCTACTGCTATAGCACAGCAAACCGGTGACATAGATTTTGTGCTTAAGTTTGTAGTGGAGGAAACCGAGGCCTGAAAATTTGTAACTTACCCAAGATTACACAGCTACTGGTAGGAGAACTAGGAAGTTCTTCCAAAATGTGTCCCAAATCCCCAAATATAGTGTTTGCTTATGTCACTCCTGCCATAACCTAATATTTATTAGGAAGAATATGGTATGCAATGAAATGTGCTGAGTGTGATTTGTTGATCAATAGCATTGTAAGTAATTCTCTTCCCTCAAGCAGTTTGTAACCTGGTTGTCTGACAGGATGCTAGCATGGGGTGAAAGGTAAATATAACGATAAAAAAGCTAAGTGATGCAAGGCAAGAAATGTTACAAGGCGGTGGGTAACTGATTTCCAAGTAAGTGATAAGAGATAAAAATGACTCAGTTCTGAGAAGGAAGCATTCATATTGGGCTGAAGAATATGGAAGGCTTTGTGGAAGAGACTTGTCTTTATAAGTGTTTCTCTAATTTCTCTGGTCTTTTGTTTATTGCTAAGAATGGCTGAAAATAGATCTAATTATGAGTTTATGTGTTTTTTGGTTTCTTTGTCATTTGGAAGTTCGTTATATTTTTTTGGCTTACCCCAGAATAAGTAATTGTCCATTCAAATTTCTGCCCTTTTCCATCCTGGGTAAGGAATTGATCTGACATTAATCCTTAGATGAGTGTTATTTGATTTACAGGCCTCCTTTTTTGATCCCTCACATAGCACATTAGTAATTCACTTTAAAAAAAAAAAAGAGAGAGAGTTTGGCAAGATTTCCATAACAGGGTCTAGTAGACAGTTGATGTAAGCAGGAAAGGAAAATGGTTAAGATGGAAGAGAATCAAGTTTAAAGGTTGATGGGGTTAGGACCAGGGACAAGAGACCCAGAGGAGGCTGAAGATGGGAAGAGACTTGATGTCCTAATGGAGTTGACAGATGGGCCCAAAAAAGAAACTACACCATTTACACAGTGTCACCCAAACAGCTCTAACCTCCTTTAGTCCTATACTTTTAGGACTGGAAGGGATTTCAGAGATGATTTGATTAGACCGCTTTAATCATACAGAACTGAGACTAAATAATTTGCCCAAGATCTCGCATAGAAGTGATAGAGTGGAGATGAAAACCTGTGACTTCTGAGTTACAACCCTACCTCCCCGGAGAGCTAAGTGTGCAGAATTCTGGATGAATAGGAATGTTTCTGTTGTGTTAGATAAGGATCTCTTGCTATGTTGTTCTTTCTCAGATACCAGAGTGGTTTGGAGATGGTGAGATTGTTTTATCTGATGAAGGAAGACAAATTGTGTCAACATGTAGCATGTCAGCATTTCTCAGCCATTTGTGAAGTGTGCTCTTTCATGTTCCTCTCCACCTTCTGAGCACGGGGATATTGATGGAGAACTACTTCTGTTTGAGCTCAATAAGTTGTTACTAATCAATACAATTATATTATGAAAAATGATAATATATATTTAGTAAAGGTGATGGCTATGTGCCTGCCATTGGGTTTGATGCAATGTCTGATATTAAATGTAGAGCTCATTCCCCCTCCTCTAGGAATTTGCGGCCTGGTGGAGAGACCAGTTATGTACATGTATACCCTCAAATGTACCATAACTAAAATGGGACCCTTGAATTCCACCAACTTTCATCCCCACTACACCTGTTCCTTCTATGTCATTAGGTGGTCCCACTGTCTCTTCAGTCACTCATATTAGATATACTGAAAACCTAGCGATCACTCTTGATTCTCTTCCTTTCCTCACCCTCCCCCCACCATCCAGTCTAGTAGCAAACCCTCTGACACTACCTGTTCTCCAGCTGAATTGCTGACAGACTCCTGTTTATCCTTTAAGAGTCTGCCAACACTGCTTCTTTGGGAAAGTCTTTTTGGTATCCTCCTAAGGAGAGTTCAGTGTTCCTTCAGTGCTGCTATAACCATCAGTAAACCTCTACTAATGATAATTGGCTGTAGTTCCTTAAAGTCAGGGAACTGAGCTCATTTCTCTTTGTAAGCCTAGTACAAGGCACATTAGGCCCTCGGTTTTTAAATCAATACGTTGAGTGGAAGACTTATTAGTTGAATTTGTGGTGTTTATAAAGTATGTGAGTGAAGTGAGGTGGTAAAGGATGGCAGAGGCCAGGTCTTGAAAAACTTAAATGCCATGAAAAGAAGCGAGCAATTGTAGCTGAGCCCAATGTCAACCAGATGTTGTCATGTGACTACCTTCTGGCCAATGAAAACAAGTGCAGCTTCCAAGAAGCCTCCTTAAAGGAGAAGCATGTCTTCCACTTTCTCTTCTTTCAGCTGGCCAGAATGAAACCTAAATGACTGGGGTTTCCCACAGCCATCGCAGTGGAGCAGGGCCACATCTTAGGGTTGGTGGAATGGGAAGCTGGAAGGAGCCTTGGCAGGAAGGAAGGCATTCCAGGAAGAGGAAGAGAATGAAAGGACAGATTTAAAGGTCAGAGAGAAGAGGATGAAAAAGAGATTGAAAAGGATTCACCAGAGTGATGTGAAAAAACCAAGAGAGTGATTCAGTAAAGAGGAACTGGGTAACCACTACAGTTGAGTAAGATAGAGATCAGGAAAATGTCACTGGCTTTGACCTGGTGGCCTTGTTAAGCCATGAAAGTGGTGAGAGAGAAGTAATACTGAAGGATGAATTGAAGGGTGGGAGATGACTCTCTAAAGATATTTGCCGTAAGAGACAGAATTTAGGGTAGAGGGACTAGTTGGAGCATGGTGTGAAGTGAACATTTTTATGAGATGCTGGAATATGTTTGTATGCTGATGGGAGTAATCCTATTGAGAGGAAAAGAGAAAAGAGGCAAAGTCTTAAGAAGATGAATTAATACAATCCAGAGTAAGTGGCCAGAGATGAGACATTTGAAAGAAGGAGGGACACTTCCTCTATGGTAAAGGGAACGAAGAAGAAGATGGGGTATATGTGTGAGGAGGTTTATAGATTTGGGATGCAGACATGAGGGAGCCCCTATCTAAACCCCTGTTTTCTCCTGAAATATTTAGCAAGGTCATCGGCTGAAACCTCATGAGTAGTAAGGTTCTCACCATCCCCCATATCTTGTCAATCTCTTCTGCTTTAACTTGTGTTCTGTGCTGCAAGGAGAGTCTTTCTCAAGTTTTGAATGGATCGTGTAGCTGCCTTAAAATTCTTCAGTAACTCTGCTTCCCATGGAATGGAAGGCACATCCCAGTCAGGGCCCATCCTCCTCTCCCAGTGGCATTTCTCTCCCGTTACTCGCTGTGCTCCATCCAAGGCCAGCTGCACGGCTGCCCTCAAACAACTTTTCTTTGCTGGTTCTTAACTTTTGAACATGCTCTTCTGGCACTGTCCCTTTCTCCTACCTGGCGAACTCATTCTCCATTACCTAGTTCTCTTATGGCATCCTTTTAAATCTCTGATTCTGCTCTCCCTTCCACAGGCCAGGAACTATATAGCTTTTATTTATATATCTGTATAACTGTCCTTATACTGTAGCTTATTCATCTGGATTGGGTACAGTGTCTGATAGATGACAGGCACTGAGTAGATGAATTTTGATTGTTTTACTTGTTCCTTTAACAATTCTTAATGAAATTAAAATGAAATATTATTCTTAATATTTAATGCAAATGAAACATTATTTTTTCTTTTTTTTTTTTCCTAGGTGGTTCTGGAATGGAGCCGGGATCAATACCATGTTTTGTTTGATTCCTACAGAGACAATATTGCTGGAAAGTCTTTTCAAAATCGGTGAGAATGGATCAGTTTTGTAGAGGAATTTATTTGGATTTAAATGATGAGTCGTGAAATCACCTAGGCTTTAAATATAGCAGTTGAAAGGAGCTTTCCAAGTTGAAAATATGGTTTAAGTCGTTCAAGACTACTCCCATCTAAGGGAACCTTGTAGTCCATCTTAAAGTTTTACAGATGGAAAATCTGACTCCCAAAGAGTAATCCTGCCTTGCACTTTATTGAGTACTCTAAGTTACATGGTCTCATTTTATCTTTGCCCCAGTTCTGTGAAGTAAATGTCATTCCATCCCCCTGTAGAATGAGGAAACTGGGTGGCTTACTCTGTAGCCACTTCTGAGCTCTGGCCACTATTCTTTGGTTGACATCACTCTGTTAACCAGGGTTATTTCTATGATAGCCACCAGTCCTGGACCCTCACCTGCCCCTGTGGTCACCACATCTTGCTGCCTTGCTGTGGAAAGGAATAAACAACCTCACAGGTTGTGTCTTTTGCTCCTTAAGGCGAAGCTTCTTGGTGTAGCCATTTCGAATGCTGCCGTCAACCCTTCCTTTCCTTGGAGAGTTTTCTTCCCTCACAAGACAGACCTCAGAACAGAAGCAATCTTTCCAGCATCTTCCTTCCTTTCTTGCAGCTAAAATGAATCACACAGGCTCTTTTTCAGTTTTTGTCTATAAAACTATTCCTTATATTCTTTTATATCATAAAAGCAATATATGTGGTGAAAACAGGTCAAGCATTACAGAAAAATAAAAAGTAAATTCTCTTTTTCTGTTTCATTCTGAATTTCCCAGAATTTCCTCACCCAGAAGAACCACATAATAGACTTTTATTTTGGATTCCTCTGGTGATCATTATTCTAACTTTAAAAAATAAACAAAGTTTTCTCTTTTTTGATTTATTCACTTTATGCAGCATCTGTTGATTCTCCTTTTCATTGTAATGGCTCACAGCCAGTCACTACAGGACAAGCAGCAAGAGAAAACCAAAATGAACATGAGGTAGCTACTAAGGTAGTTAACCTCGCAAAAGATCTTGGTTTAAATATCAGGCCATGCATGGAGACTTTTACTGTCATTTTTCCCTGAGGAGAAGTCCCATAAAATTTTCCCTCTACTCTCACTGAACCAGAAAACCTAATGAAACAATAATAATAGGTGTCAATTGACACACCTCGACAGTTTTTTGAGAACCTATATTACCGACTCTTTTGAAGCCCTCGTCCCCCACTTAGAAGCACTTTCTTGTCTCTCTGTATACTTGTTAAGAGTGCTTATGTGATTTCTATAAAGTGAATAGTTTTAAAAATAACTGTGCTAATTAGATGTATTTATTATTATAGTCCTGACCATCTCCGTGAAGAAGGGTTATGGGATTTCTCGAATTGACCTAAAACTTTATTCTTTGCTTTGGTCCTTAAGGCACCCTATGTATGAATGTCATCCCTGAATTTGCTCCTTCAGCAAAGATGGGATCTTGGAGTTTTACTCTATTTTAGACCCTGAGATACTATGATCTGCTGTAAAGGATTTCATCGTCTAGAGTGGGAGATAGCTTACAAGCAAATAATTAGCGAAGTAGGGAAACTCTAGATCTCTCTCTTAGGAGCTCTTAAAGCAGTAATCTTGAAGACTCTGGGGGACTGTGAAGTCAAAACGTTTTTATTACAATACTAAGGTGTTATTAGCTTTTTTTATTGTACTGACATTTGCACTGATGGTGTAAAAGCAGTGGTGGGTAAAATTGCTACACCTGAACATGAGTCATTGTATTCTTCACCACCACATTTTTGCAGGGGGAAGAAAAAAACTAGTTTCACTTTTAAAAGTTCATGATAAAGCAGCAAGAATTATTGCTTTAATTATATCTTGACCCTTTGAGTGAACATTTTTTTTTATGTCTTTGTGATGAAATAAGAAGCACACATAAAACACCTGACTGCTTGGTGATGGTCTTGAGGAAAAAGCCCTGTGTGATTATTTGAGTTATAACCTGAGATACCTGGCTCTCCTGTTTCACGGAACACCATTGTTATAACTTGAAAGGACAAATTCAAGTATGGTTACTTAGGCTTAGTTATTTGGCAGGTATTTTCTTGATAGTGAACAAAGCAGCCCTGTCTCTTGAAGGAAAACAAATAACAGTATCTGTTGCCAATGATAAAACTTGAGCTTTCAAGTGAAAATTAGAAGTTTAGAAAACTTGTTTCCACCACTGTGAGCTTAACAGCTTCACTCTGTCAAAAAACACTTCTCTGATTAGATTTGTAGTATCATCCAGAAAATCATATTTATCAGTATTATATAAGAGCATTGAGGAAATGTGTCACCATTTGGCAGAGCTAACTCAAGTTGCATAACTTATTTTCCGGATAAGCAATACAATGATGTTACAGAATCTTGCATGGGTAAAAGCCATTCAAAGTGCAAGAAAAACTAATGGATTTTAATGTAAAAGCACAAAAGTTCATTAATGTCTTTTGTGATTCCATATTGCAACTAATTTTTAAGAAACTACCACTTATTTTGGTGTGGTATCAAAGAAGAATATCCATTATTATCTGAAAAGGCTATTAAAATACTCCTCTTTCCAACTACATATCTGTGAGCCTGTTTTTTTTTTGTTTGTTTCTTTGTTTTTTGTTTTTCCATTTACTTCAACCAAAACAACATAAGTGAACAGACTGAATACAGGAGATTTGAGGTGCTTGTGTTTTTTTGCTAAGTCATTAAAGAGATGAAATAGCAGAAAGGTAAAACAATGTTTCTCACTAAATTTTTTTATGTTGGAAAATATTGTTATTTTCACTTAAAAAGTTATTCATATAAATAGTTAACATGTGAAGGGATTTATTATTATTTTTAAATGAATTAGTATTTTTAAAAGGTCTTTTATTTTCAAAGATGGCAAATGTGGATAGTTATAACCTATCAACCAAAGCTTTTTGGGGTCTTGAATAATTTTTAAGATTACGGAAAGTCTGGAGACTAAAAAGTTTGGGAACCATTTCCTTACCATAGCAGTTCTCAAATTTCTGTGTGAACCAGGATCCTATGGAAGGCTTGAGAAAATAAAGTTTCTCCCTACTCTCAAAATTTCTTACTCTGTAGGTTTCAGAGTGGCTCAGAGAATTTTCATTTCTAACAAGTTCACTGGTGATACTCTAGCTGCTGGTCTGGTGACCACACTTTGAGAACCGTTACACCCACAAATTCCTAAAGAAATACAATTTTCTTACTTTTCCAATCTTCACTTTAATAATACTTTTTCTAAAAAAAAAAAAACTCAAAATGGGTTATTTATTTTTTTCATTTAGATATTTATTATCTGCTCAACCTACTGTGCCTTATGCTGGTAGTGCACTTGTATAAATCCCTGCCTTGAGGGTCTTTGAAACTTAGAAGGAAATCTAGCCTAGTAAATCTAGATATTGAGGTCAGCAGTTTTAATCAAATACTCTTGTTCTCTTTTTGAAGAATTTTATAAAATTAAATTTTTAGGGGTGACATTGGTTAATAAAATTATATAGGTTTCAAGTATACAGTTCAATAATACATAATCTGTATATTGCATTTTGTGTGTTTACCACCCAGTCAGATCTGTCACCATATTTTGACTCCACTTACCTTTGTCTACCTTCCCCTATATTTCCCCTTTTCCCTCTGGTAACCACTAAACTGTTTGTGTGTTAAATATTTTTCCTTCTAAAATTAAACTCGCATTAAAATGTAGTTTAATTTTTATGCACTGATATTTCAGAATTGCCTAATTTTGCCGACGACAAATAAATGGATGATACATAACATATCACATGTTCTAATGTATTTTAAAATACCATAATTATAGGAAGTTTTCATTGTTCTGCTAGTTTTTCTTTTTAGTGTCATTTGCTCTTAATGAAAAAAAATCCTGCCACTATTGTCAATTACAAGTGAATATATAAATTACTTACTGCTGCTAATCGTGAGGCATTAAGAGTAAAATCTCTCTTCCAACTCTTTCATTCTAAGATACTATTTAAGTTCTAAGTTTTCTTACCTACTTTATAGAACATAAAACCGAGAGACTATTAAGTGCCTTTATATTCATTTAAGCCAAACGGATGAAAAGTTGTATCACTGTCACCACAGCTTTGGTTCTAAGTCATAAGTGACTTATATAGTCTTTGGTCCTGTGATGAAGTCTTCCATCTCATTTGGGAACTAAGATAGTGGTCTGGTGGTTAGAACAAAAGACTCCAACTTACTGTGACCATGATCTTGGAAAAACAACTGACTCACTGACCTGGAGCAGGTCACACATCACAGGATTTCCTTAGGGTTGTTAGATTAACACCAGAGAATTAAATCGGTCATGTAATACAGCTTTATTAGAAGAATTGGTACATAAATGCATTATATACTTACATAGTTTTCCTCAGCTGAACATGTATGGATATCTCTTGATTCTATTTAAAAATCTTTAATAGCACAAGTTTTGGAATGTGCAATTCTTTTTTTAACCTTTTAAAAATATGTCACTTAAGCAGTTTTTTTCAAATCAGTTTTCAGTCTGAGCATAGACCACCTAAGAAGTTGGGAGTGAATTGAGCTTGGGTAATTTACATGAGGGTAGCGTCTTTTTTTTTTTTTTTTTTAATGGAAAAGACTAGTGTATATGTCAAGGGAGTGAACTAATGGTTTATTTAGCCAACAAGTATATATTAAACCCCACTCATGGACCAGGCACTATTTCTGGACATGTGGTAGACAAGAGGAACTTATAGACCCCACATAGAACTGGCATTTTACTGGGGAGACTTTTTTTTTTTAACTTAAAAATGTGAATTATAACCTACATATAAATGAACAGCTCTCAAAGTGAATTTTTTGACCAGCAGCCTAGGTATTACCTGGGAACTTGTTAGAAATGCAAATTCTGGAGTCGTAGTCCAGAACTAATGAATCAAATTCTGGGGATGGAGCCCAGCAATCTTTTACAAGTCCTACATTTGATTCTGATACCTGCTAAGGTTTGAAAACCATCAATATAGATCTAAGTGCAGAAAAAACCTAGATGAGAATGCTTTTGCACACCATATTGCAGGGAGAGAGAGCCTGAAGATAAAGGAAAAAGAAGAAATAATTCATGAAGCAGGACATGATAACAGAATGCATGATGACATTTCTGCCCTAGAGATACTCCTATCTCTGGAAGATAGACATGTGTAAAAAAGTAGTCCAGTACAGTGTGCCAAGACTTCTTTAGAATACAGAGCACAGTAGAAGCTGCATGTTAAGCTGTATGTTCTTTTTGTGAGAAGTGAGGGAAGGGGTCACTGGGGAAAGAGGACGTAGTTGACAGGAGCATGAAAGAAAGGATATTGCAGGCAGAGGGGAAGCATGTTTAAAGGCACAAAAGCATACACGTTCTTACCCTGTTTGGGTAAGGGTATACAATTGGAGTGTCTAGAATATGAGGTGTAGATTATGAAGGAGTTTAGGTTTTAGTTTGCAGGCAGTGGTGAATCTTGACAGGAGAGTTGGTAGATGCTTAGCGATGATAGATGCCTGATTATGAGGTGATTCTTCATTTTCCCCATGAAGCTCTGGGTCTCCTGTTACCTTGTTAACCCCACCCCTCCAGTGCTCTTCCTTTTGCTCCCGTTATCTCTGCCACACCAGCTTCAGTTCCTTGTCTGTGCCAGATAGATTTCTGCCTCAGGACATTTGCATACGGTATCCCCCGTCTTTGGACCATTCTTCCTTAAGTTACCCACGTGGCTTGCCTCCTTCCTTCACATCTTTGCTGAAATGACTTTCCAGTGAGGCCATTGCTAATTTCCCACATAGGCATACTTCATAGCCCCTGCTTTATTTTCTCCATAAGAACACTGAACATCATTTGACTTTATTTGGTTTATTTCCTGCCTTTACCTTTCTAGAAGGTAAGCTCTATGACGGCACAGATGTCATTTTTGTTTTATTTCCTGCTGAGTCCCCAGTGTCTAGAACACTGCTTCACACAAAGTGCCCATAAATTCAATGAATAAGTAAACACTCCTCCCACCATCTCACCTGCTTCTCTTAAGCTAGAAGTGGTTGTCACTTCTACTATTTATGATTTTCCTTCCATAATCGGAAAGATCCACTAAACCACATTTATTTTCTCATGTGATAATTAACCCTGCACTGAGTGAGATGACTGTAGCCAAAAGCAAAGATGTGATGTTTTGGTTACACTTTGGAGCCCTTTCTACTGCCCTGTGCCTGGCCTGTGAGGAAAACCAAAGGAGGGAAAGCTTTGGTCCTTGGCCTAAAGAAAAAAATACAAACAAAAAACTACCGTTTCTAGGAATAGACCCAACTTCTAATAGAACCACGCACAGTGTGTATTTGTTCTATGTCACTGTGAGCTACTGTGTCGTGGATGGGTACAGAGCCCTGAAAGATGGGATTTTGGTAAGTCAATGAAAAGGGTAAAACCTGAACAAAAACGCTAAGATTAGGCTCAGACAGGATACTTAAATAAAAGCCTTCCTGACCCCTTATTTTGAGGATAGCAAGGGAAAAATCGAGCAGGCTGGGGAAGTTCTGTGCTAGTGTGTCATATAAACCACTGACTCACTCAGAAAATACTGAGCTCCGATGTGCCAGGCACTCTTCTAATTTGTTGGGCACTTCAGGGAACAAATGGAAGTTTTCTGTCTTCTTGGAGCTTACATTATAGGGAAGGGGCACATAATTACCAGTACATAACAAGGTCATTATTTAATGTGTCAGGTGATAAGTGCTATAAAAAAAAAAGAGGACCAGGAGGATCAAGAGGGGTTAGACTTGGGGACAGCAGAGAACAGGAAGGCTGCCGCATTAAATCGGGCTAGATCTTTGTTGTGGACTGCTTGCTAACTTTTTAAAAATAAAAATTTGAGCTTCTCATATTTTTTTCAATATTTGGCTGCATTTGTATCCCAGTCTCATTTTTACACAAATGAGAAGTTATCAGTTTAAAGTGAGCTTCTAAGATCTCCACGGTCTTAAATGTGGTAGGATTACCTTTTCATTGATTTTTTTTTTTTTTTTTGCATAACCTCTAAGTTTAAACCCTGTTTTACTCTTATTCCCAAATATATTGGAAAAATGCGTCTGAGCTGGAGGACTTGTTTTACCCTAGGCTCTGTCTTCCCATGCCAATTGATGTGGTTTACACCTGGGTGAATGGCACAGATCTTGAACTGCTGAAGGAACTACAGCAAGTCCGAGAACAGATGGAAGAGGAGCAGAAAGCCATGAGGTAAAACTGATATTTTAAAAAGCAGAACACAAAAAGCTCTACAGGTACAAGTACAGTTCAAAAGGGTAAGGTGACATTCACAATGCTATCCAAACAAGAATCTGCACCTCAAACTCATGCCGTTAGAAGATCTTGGCAGCTTTGCATCTGACCCTTGTTTCTGGGTACCGAAAGATCGGCCACTTTGACAAGATCCTGGCCTCACTTTGGTAGGTGGCCATTTTAGACCATGGCCCTCCAGTGATGCCTTCCTTACTCTTGAGGGGCCTAAAGGTGGAGGAGCCTCCCAAGGAGCTCTAGGCTTCCAGCTCAGCCTGAGTCCCACATGTGATAGCCTCGAGAAGTAAGGTTTCATTATGCAAAATAGCTATGTAGTAAGATGGCTTATTCTCTTGAAAAATAAAACAGGCTGACAGACGGAAATTATGTTTTCCATTCAATAAAGCTAGTAAAAAGTATATTCCCTTTACTAAACCCTTTTAATATCAAATAGTACACTGTGGAACTAGAAACTTTGGTAGATTTTTTTCTTATTGTGGAATTTCAATCATTTTATTTACTTTATCTGAGAAAGGTACAGTGGGCTTCTGGTGAGCCTTCAGAGCTAGGGACCTGGCTGGTGTAAACTTCCCTCCGATTCCTCGGAAGTATTTGTGGAGAATTTCCCTGCTCACTTCTTTGTGAGTGTTATGGTTGCCCCCCAGTCATGGGTTGTTGGCCACGTTATTCTGCAATAAATGGTCTCCTTCCATGTTAGAGAATATAAGACCTTCCCTTTATGAAAATGACCTTGACAGCACCTTGGGAGGTGCCTGATATTATTTGTTGATGACATTTTATTGAAACATATAATCTATTATGCGCATTAAATGTTATAAGCACCGTACTACTTCCTAACCAACCAGTTAGTTCCAGTGGAGTAACCAAGAAAATCAGTGTCATAAGTCATCTCTTATTCATGTTTAGGGTCAGCACTAGTTCATGCATACGTAACCAAATATATTTGCTTTTATTAGAGAAATCCTTGGAAAGAACACAACAGAACCAACTAAGAAGAGGTAAGAAGTTTACTTTTCCTCTCAGGAATAAAAATTGAAGGATCAAAGTGAAACTTGTGTTTTCTCACTTGTTTTCATTGGAAACACAGTATTTTGTATTTACTCTGTTTCTCCTGTTCAATCCCTCTTTGGCTAGTTTTTGACCCCTAAATTAAGTGCATCAATTAGATGGGAAATTTTGCAGTGCCAAAGGCATAACTGATTGAGAACTCTGGTGGTTTGGGTTGTAGCTAATCAAAGCTTTATTGTTTCTTGGAAGTGTTAGAAAGGTTTTTTTTTCTCTATCATTCCCATTAATCTGTCTTAGTGTACTGTTCTCTTGGTTCACTTAAACTCTTAACTTACACCGTGTTTTCATTTATAGATTTATATCCATTATTTAATTATGTGTTCAATATGTATTTTTTAATATTTAAAAGCTGTCAAAGTTGTATGTCTTATATTTGAAAACTTGGATAAGGAATTTAGCCCGATGGCAAGAATCAGATATACCTACTTTGATTTGAATCATTCCTGACTCTGATAGGTTCTTAAAACAAGACCGTTTCACTGAGAAATGGAAGTCTTTTTATTACTACTTTCTCCGCTTTACCATTAGGAGAATTCCTCATAGAAACGATCCTGAGGAATTTAGAGATTCAGAAGTACATTCTGAATCATCTCTTTATGTTAATTATGTATATTTATTGATATATACCACTATTAATTTTGTTACTTTTAAATGCCTTTTAAATCGTTTAAAGTTATGGTGCAGTGTTACAGAAGGGTTGAGAGGAAAGTGAAAAGAACAAACACAGAATTGTGGTCCTCATTCAACAACTGTGATTATTTTATTATTCCCTTTTCATACATGTTTTTATAATCTATGTGCAATTTTGTATCCTGTTTTTAAAAATTTATATCATTATCAAATTTTATATCAAATTTATCATGTTGATAAATTATCTTTATGCTTCTCACTTTTCAATTTTAATAGTCCACAAAGTAGCTGTACTATAATTTACTAAATGGTGGGCACTTGTATTTTCATTATTGTCAATACTTTGTCATATTTTATTTGGATCTGTGACATTTTCTTTGTATGGGTTCGTTTGTTTTTCCTGTTTATTTCTCTTCTCCTACTTGGACTAGATTCATGGAAGTAAACTACCAAAGAAGAAGCATATGTATGTTTTTATAGTATATGTATATATGACCCAATTGCTTTTCCCAAGAGGAAATGACAAACACCCATTAAGAGTGACACCAGCAGTTTTTGAGAATATGTTTACTATACTTGCACTAACATTGAATCATCATTGATTGAGGGTGCTAATTTAGTAAACAAAAGGTGATCCCTCATTGTTTTCTTTTGCATTTCTTTGATTATTAATGAGGTTGGTCCTTTTTATATATTGTTCAGCCTATCATAGCTCCTACTTTGTGAATTCTCTAGCCACGTTCTTTGCCCATTCATCTACTTAGGTGATATATTTATTCTAGGTATTTATTATGTATAGATCAAAATACTTCATAGAAAATCATCTTAGAAACTTGTCACATTTGCTTTTGTTGCATCAATGTGATGTCATATACAATGTATTAAATTGCATTCTAATTGGAATTGGTAAATTGTATCTGGTATGATGACACTCTGTCAACCAGAATTTATCTACTTCCTGATCAGCCTAATGGGCTT
This sequence comes from Macroglossus sobrinus, assembly GCA_004027375.1. Taxonomy (NCBI): domain Eukaryota; kingdom Metazoa; phylum Chordata; class Mammalia; order Chiroptera; family Pteropodidae; genus Macroglossus; species Macroglossus sobrinus. Next base: position 205,218 of record PVKZ01001770.1, on the reverse strand, counting down.
CACTGGAGTTATGATTAACCTTGAAAATGATAGTAATGAAATGCTTACTTTTTGGTACAACTTTTTGGTGCAACTCTGAGTTAGTAAATTTTGGAGGCAATCTTGTTAATAGAAATTTGGAAGCTCTCTTTAAACTTGTATTTGTTTAATAATTTTATATATCATACTTGCTAACTTACTACATTTTTATATTCTTGGGATAAAATTCTTTATTAAAATATCATGATTTTTATAGGATGTAGAAAGCATCTGGAAAATTTAGTAGTACCAACAAGCTTCTCAGTGTTGATTAACTTTTCAAGAATGCAGTTGTGAGCATGTTGGTGTTTCTTTCCAGTGAGAAGCAATTGGAATGTTTGCTGACACACTGCATTAAGGTGCCAATGCTTGTCCTGGACCCAGCCCTGCCGGCCAACATCACACTGAAGGACCTGCCATCTCTTTATCCTTCTTTTCATTCTGCTAGCAACATATTCAATGTTGCAAAACCGAAAAACCCTTCTACTAATGTTTCAGTAGTTGTTTTCGACAGTACCAAGAATGGTAAGATCTTCTTGTGGTTATTTGAAAATCATGTTATCATTGGATGTTTGAATAACAAAATTATGAATGGAGCAGAAATGATTCAATTTTAAAGAAATTCAGTTTCAAAAAAATATAAAACGGAGCAAAGGAGCTGACATTGTATCTCAGCCCTAACCTCAGAAGTACACGTGTAATACACATGCTTTCTGTGCTTGAGTCAGGGCCTTAACCCTGACTCCCACATATACCTTACTGTCTTGCTCTTAGTTATTCTGGAAGGTTTAAAAAAATTTTTTTTTTAAATTATAACTCCTCACCAGTGTTATTTTCTGAAGTTTGGACAGAACATACCTGAAACACTGAAACATCTGGTTATACAGTTGATTTAGCCAAATAATAGAATTAAAATTGTAATTCCTTCCATAAAACTGCACCCTCATCCTGAGAGATCCCCTCCTCCAACTTGGCCCCTGAGCCGCGAGCCCCATGCCTGTGCCTGTTTAGCCTGTGGTCTCTCATCGTTTCTCTGTACCACACCTCTTTACCTGGGGAGGCTCTGTGTGTTTTAACATTTGTAATGTCATACCTTCCTTTTTAAATCTTTGACTCTTTTTACTTCCAACAACTAATAATTAACCTCATTCCATTACTTGCTTTTGTTTTTTTTGTGGATGATTCATAGAGTCTTACCCTATTTACCTCATTTCTTTGACACTAGACTGAATTCCTTCACATAGACTCCAGTCACCTAACTGCTCTGTACAGTTCTTCTCCAGTTTGTCCAGCACACAATTGTAAAAATTGGAAAACCCTGTTTTATCAGTTCACAGATACAAACTCCTCTTCCTGGTATTTAAGATTCAGCTTTGATTTTGCCCATTGATCCTCACATCCTTACCCTCCTGGCATTCCCTCAAAGGTAGCAGTGTTTTCACATATGTGTGCTGCTGCCTCTCCCTTTTTTCTTCCTCTCCTATTCTTTCCCGACCCATCTCAAGTTCTGTCTCCTCCATGAAGATCTTGGACTAGTACATTCACAGTGATTGTATTTTTGCTTTTCCAAATTCTTATAGTACTTGTGACCTAATTCACAACTTAGTTTTTGATTGCACAGCAGTCTATAGTGTTCTCATCTAATTTCTTTATTGATCAGAAGCTTCAGCCCTCAACAGTTTATATCCTGAGCAGTATCTTTTATAGTACTCATTTCTTGGTACTTAACAAATTATTTGTAATTTGAATGTAAATTGTAACCTTTCCAAATATAGATATCACCCCCTTCACTCTATAGATCTGTCCTGGACTATTTAGTATAAATAACTTCTGCTTTTTAATTTAAGTTATACTTTAAATATATAGGGGAAGTAAAGGGATAATCTTTGACAAGTTATAACAAGCTATCTGATATATTGTTTGACTGAATTTAGCTTTATTTGTTAAATTAAGGTTTGCTTAAATTAAGGTACATTTCATCTGAAGAGAAAAAGGAAAGACATGTTAATAATTATAACAATTATAACTCAGTTATAATGTCTATGGAGGGAATCTTGAGCATTCCTCTACTGATTTTATAACATAGCAAAGACTTAATAGATTGTAAATTTTGATATAAGTAAAATCTATTAAACTATAGTTTTCTAAACATTGTTTTTGAATTCCTTCTTGGGTTTCCATTTGACAGTTCTACTTATTGTATTCATTCATAGAGTAAAAATTATTGAGCCATGCTCTGAGTTGGTGGTGGTTCTAGGTAACAGAGAAACAGCAGAGAACAACAACAATTAAAAAACACACTCCTGCCTTCATGGAGCTTATATTTCTAGTGGGCCACAGACTCACTCTTTATTATCCTCAGTTATCTAGATCAGGAATTGTCAACACCTTTCTTAAAGGACCAGATAGTAAATACTTTAGGTTTTGTGGCCAAGAAGCAAAATGGCAGGTGTTATATAGGTTTTTATATAAGAATTTAACATTTAACCTTTTTAAAATGTAAAAACTTTTTTTAGCCTGGGGTCATATAGAAATAGGCAGTGGCTAGAATTTGGCCATGGACTGCCAAACCTTGATTTAGATTACAAGAATTTGTAGCCATACCTTACGTTTCATTTATATCATTTAACTTCTCTCTAGTTCATCATCAAGATCTGTTGACTTTTTTTTTCCCTTCTGCCCCTCTTCTGATTAGCTTGCCACTACACTTATCTTAGACTCCACCTATTGGACAGTACTTCAACTGTCACAGAAGCCAGCCCTGTGGCCCTAACCTGGGTCTCCTAAGCAAAGCAGGTTTTTCAGTCAAGCTTATCCCTTTTGATGTACAGGAAATGAATTTCCTCCCATGACAATTCATTTTACCTCTGGACTGCATCGACCTTTACAATTTCTAAGTGTTTCCTAACAGCTTTCTCACACTGGTTAGATTTGTACCCTTTGGGATCCTACAGAACTAATGTAATCCCTTTTCCACATGAGATTTCTTTTCATTCTTATTCTTTTAGCTGTGTCCTAGGAGCTTGTCTGCCTGCACTTTTCAAAAGGAACTTTAGTTTCCATTATTTTTAAAGTGTATCAGCTGGAATTGAACATTCTATTTCAGTGTGGTTCAACTGCAAATTGACTATTTATTCAGCAGGTATTTAAAATACATACTATGTGCCAGGTACTGTTTGTTCTCAGTGCTGAAGATGGAAAAAAAAATCTCTGCCCTCATTGAGTTTATATGTTGGCAGAAGGAGACAGGCAATAAATATACAAGTAAATCATACACTTTGTAGATAAGTGCTATAGAGAAAAATTGAGCAGGGAAAATTGGATGACAGGTTTAGGCTCACTGAGAAGGTCATTTTTGAGCAAAAACTTGAAGAAGGTGAGAGAGTCAGCAACATGAATTTATGGGGAAGGAGTGAATCATAAGTAGAATAGCCAGTGCAGCGGTTCGGAGGCAGGAGTGTGTCTGCCATGTTTGAAGAAGAGCAGGGAGGCCAGTGTGGCTGGAATAGAAGGAATGGAAGAGGAGATAAGAGATGAGCCTGGAGAAGTAACGGGACCAAATAATGTAGACCATGGTAGCCATGACAAGGACTTTTGGCTTTAACTCAGAATGTGATGAGGAATCGTTGGAAGGTTTTGAGTAGGGTGGTAATGTGATCTGACTTTTGTTCCAAAAGGATCATTCTGGCTGTGTGGTGGGAATAGACTGAGGAGGGGCAAAAGGTGTAATAATTTGGGCAAGAGGGAAGATGGCTTGGATCAGAGTGGCGGTGGGAAGTGGTTGGATTCTAGACATTCTGGAGGTCAACCCAACAGGGTTTTCTGATGTGTCAGTGTTGGGGAGGATCACCTCTCTTGTTCTGAGTTCTCTGCTATTGTTTAAAAGCACCAAAACAGTGATTGGTATGGCCACAGCACATTGACTCATCATGCCAAACTTGGTGTTGACCAAATCTCTTAAGTCTTTAAAAAAAACTTATACGTGCTAATACCTCTTTTAATCTATGCTTATGTGATTGATTTTCTCTGCCAGGTTAAAGATCTTAACCTTAGTTTATAGGAGATTTTATTTTTGTTAGATTTGACTTATTGCTCTAAATAGTAAGAACTTTGGGGAACCCTTATTCTGTTGCCCAGGATAGTAGCTGCTCTGTCAGCTTCATGTAAACCCACACATTTCACAAGTATGCTTTCTGTATCTTCCAATATCTCGATGGTTTGTTGACAAGATAGAACCTATGGCAGATCTCTAAAACCTTTCACTAGGTTGATTCTGAATTTATAATTTCACACTCTTCAGTTAGAATTGGTTATAACCCACCAAATCTGAGATCTAGCCTGTATATCTCCATTATGTCCATAAAGATGACATGAGATGTTATTAATTACCTTGCTGAGATTATAGTATATAGTACAAATACATATACTACATCTATTAGAATTCTCCAACCTATCATTGTAGAACCCGCCATATCTTGGGGGAAGAGAGACAGATAGACAGTGACAGAGATAGGTATGTATCTGATAATTTATAATGAACTCACATCCTTAGAACTCAGTGCTTCCTTTAAAAATAAACAGTGTATTGTGAAGACATTCTTTTCTCCAGTGCTCACCAAGTATATTTTTATGGTACATTTGAGACTCTTACCAGGACTGATATCCATCTTGCCAGGCTATAATTTGCAGAAGCTGCTTTCCATGCCCATTTTGAAGATCAGAATTCCAGCCCTCTGAACCTCCCTTCTTTTCCCATGATCCCCAAATGTCCGCAGCAAGTTTGCTGATCCAATTTGTCCCCATCTCTTTAGAACTCTTTACCAGTAGGGCTGTGTCATCACTCCTCATCCCTCAATTTAATCAGCTCTATCCAGCATTGCCTGAATTCATTGTGACTCATAAAGGACTCTAGGATCTACAGTGGCTCCCTGCTGTTAATCTAAAAGCCGCTGGCCTGGCTCTTAAGAGCCCCTTTCTGTTAGCTCCTACATCTGTGATTTCTGTCGTTTTATCATTTCTCATCTCTGCTGCCCACGTGAATCTCCTTGGTATTACAAAATTTAACATTGATTTTATATTGATTTATGTTGGCCCTTTTTTTCTGAGACCATTCATTATACTATTTTAACAATTCTCAAAATGCTTTGTATAATGATCTGCCAGACATTATAGTTAAGCATTTATTAAAAATATGCTTGTTTATTCTATTTTTTTATTGTAGTCGAAGATGCCCATGGTGGAGTGTTTAAAGGAAACAGTAAACAGACCATTTGGAGGGGCTATTTGGTATGTTATTTTAAGTTAAGTGCATTTTTGGAGTAGACTAGAATAAAAGTAAGCGTAATAAAGCTGTTTTACTTCAAGAGACTTTTTAGTGTTTACTTTTTCTCTAAGGCTAGCTTGCTAGTATTAATGGATATTGATTTAAGTAATCTTAACATTCTATTCTGAAGCTTATATCTTTACTAGTTTTCTCAGCTGTAAGTTTTCACCAGCCTTATGATGTGGAAAGTGAGTTGTGTTTTTCTCCTCTCATTTTAGACAACAGATAAAGAAGTCCCTGGGCTAGTGCTAATGCAAGATTTGGCTTTCCTGAGTGGGTTTCCACCAACATTCAAGGAAACAAATCAACTAAAAACCAAATTGCCAGAAAATCTTTCTTCTAAAGTAAAACTGGTAAGAACACAGAAAATAGAGCCACCAGTATGGCGCATCTCGTTTAATTCATTACTCTTCTCCTGTGGTCCATTTCGTTCATAGTGTAGCTGACAATCGTAAACAAAGAGGGTCTCTATTCTGCCACAATATGTTGTCATGAAGAAGGCTCTTTATTTTTAGAAAATTCTTGTTCCTTACCATTAATTTGGGCAAAATTCTAAAAGTCTCATTTGCTTTGTTGATTTCCCAAATAGAAGCAGATCATTTGTTCAACAAGTGAGCCTCTGCTCTGTGTCAGGTGCTGTTATACCTGCTGAGAATATAGTATTGGACAAAAAAGACAAAAGCCCTGATGGAAGCAGAGGCCTAAAGGAGGAGATGGGGGAAACCATACCCGCAGTAGGTACACACGGATTCCAACCTGCGTGTCTATCGAGAGCTTTCACCCAAAGGGAGTATGCTTCAGGTGTTTGGAACATTCGGTAATGTGAAATCTTCATTCATTATTAGCTAGTCAAGCCATTAACGTATTTTGGATTTATTCTTATTAACTCTTCACGCTTGGCCAGTCATGCCAAGCGTGAAGAGTTAATAAGGGTTGACTTTGGAGGCTGCTGTGTGACATGCCTTTTCCATAACATCTTTTGCTTACAGAGCTACTTGCTTGCTTGATTGAGGGTGCAGTCCACGTGGGTGTACTTCCCTTTTGACCCTATGTCAGGATGCCTGCTGTCTGTCAGAAACATTCCAGATTGTAAAATGTAGCTGTCTTTTCTCTTAAAAGGGAGGACATAAAGTTCTTGGTTCAGAAATTTGTTAGGCTCTCGTTTTCTTGATTTTACACAGAAATGTTCTTTGAATTCTGCTGCTATATTTAGCTTGACTGATTCTTACTTCCTGCCCCTGTTGATGTCATTGAGTAATCTGCAGGTGGAAGGATAGAGATGGAGATAGCAATGGGGGAGAGCTGTGATTAGGCAGTTCTTGTTTAGTTCCTGCCTTCACCATGTTTTTTAATGTTTTTTTCTTCTTTTCATGTTTTCCTCCACAACTTCCTTTATGGTACCTGGAAATATGGAATATCATAGTACCCAGCTAGAATAGGGCTGAATTATTTCTTAATCTGTAGTTATTTTTTTAAATAGACATTATATTTCTTCTTCCCCTGAGTTATTTTTTATCCTGATTTGGGCAGATAAAACTGTGCCCTATGCCAACCAAGCAAATGGCTCTGAAAACAATAGATGTTAAGGAAAAGGCATGTCACATGGTAGCCTCCAAAGTCAACTTTTAACAAGTGGCATGACTGGCCAAGAGTGAAGAGTGTTACTAAGTATAAATCCTAAATATGTTAATGGCTCAACTAGCTATTAATGAATGAAGGTTTCATTCATTATTGAATGTTCCCAATATCTGATTTCAGCCAATGTTTATTCAGCTTCTTGGCTTCCTGGTTACTAATTCTAGATTTATAGACTCGTGTATATCTGTACTTTTGACTGTCAGCTCAAATTTCTTATGCGGAAAGAATGACCTTCTTGATTCATTCATGTAATTTCAACTATATTACATTTTTAAAGGGAGGAGGTTCATGACACTTCTCTGTTCTCCACTCAACTTTGACAAGCCCATGTATCTTTGCCTGTCGCCTCACCAGTGCATCTGCTGGTGGATGGGGGTGTGCTGCCAAAGGATGTTAATCCAAGTAGTGGTCAACCTGTCAGCGAACTGTTTTGGGGTGGTGCGGAGTGGTGTATGCAGGTAGAGGTACAGTGGGTTGGTAACCCGAGTTGGACAAGGAGTATCAGCAGGTTCTATGCATGGTGATACATGCACACTTTCACCCATCGTTCATTCATCCAGTTGGATACTAATTGAGATCCCCAGACTTGTCTTTGTGGAGGCCAGCACCTCTTCACAGGTTCAAGCTAATTATGTATAACATTCATGTTTGGTCATTTTCATGATATCAATACCTGTGATCAGCTTCAGGGATTAGGGCTTTTTGGAGGCTAGGGAGAAAATGAGAAAGAGGAAGAATAGAAAGACTATGTCAGCATTCGAGTCCAATTCTTCAAGTGACCTGCTTTCCTTAGGTTCTACTTCCTGGTTTTATTATGAGGACCCGGAGAATGAAGTTTTCTATCTTTGGGTTCCCAATACATTTAGTGGTATTTATTAAATGCCTGCTGTGTTCCAGGGAGTGTGCTGAGGATAAAAGTGAATAAATGCACTTAAATAATTTTTGGGTGTGATCATTTCCAAATAAGTGTTCGTACAGTGTGCTGCAATAACACCTTGGCTGTAGGTGTACTGGAGGCAGGGAAGGAAGCCTTTGCAGAATAGGAAGCATTTTAGATAGGCTCTGAACAGAGCAGCCATTGTCAGCAGAGAAGGGAGTGGGAAAGGCCATTCTAAGAAGAGGAAACAGTCTGAGCAGAGGACCAGAGGCTTGTAAGTTAATGGCATTTGCAGAGAACCATGATGACTGCTCCTGGAGGCCAGAGCCCAGAAAGGGATTTTGCGGGTGCTGAGATTGGGAAGGTAGCTAGCTTAAGGCCAGACTGAGAAAGATCTCCAGGTAAAGAGCCTGGAGGCAGGAAGCATCTTTAGGAGGAGGAAGACCCCTTTCTAAGGAACATAGTAGAGAAAGGTGTAGCAGGTAACCAGATAGGACAGGATGAGGCTGGAGGCAGGAAAACCAGTTCAGCCACTGCTGCCCTGCAAATGTTTAGCCCAGCAAAACATTTGGGTTCAGCAAGTGCCTTGTCTGTGGTGCCAGTGATAAAAATGGTTCCAAAAACATCTGAGAGAGACTCTCAACATGACTCAGTGACTCATTAACTATTGGGGGAGAGGGAAGGAAAAATGAAAGGGGAAGTGGATATTTCTAGAGAAGATAGAAGTGATGCCATTAACCAAACACAGGAGCCTCACTGGGAGAAGCAAGCTCTTTGGGGAAGGAAACTCAGAGCTTACTTTGGAGTGTGTTACGTTAGAGGTGCTTTGTGGCATTTGGGAGGAAAAGGGCTGTTAGGCAGTAGACTTCAGGACATGAATGGCTGAACCATTTTGCTCTCCCAGGCTCCCCCAGGAGGCCTTTGCCAAGACCTGTGACCTCCTAGCCACTAAAGCTCGGTTCTCTCCCATTGACCCCTCAATGGTCTGTGAGTCTCAGGACAGGTACTGCGTAGTGATTATTTTAGGGCCTTGTACTTAGGAGGCCACTCAAGAAAGGCTTGTTGAAGGAATGAGCAAGAAGAAAGACTGAGACTAAACACACCTGCCACATACAATGTCTTGGAATGTAAAGGGAAACGTTTCGCAGTGTCATTATCCACAGAAGTCAGCTTCAGGTTTGGTACCATGGATGTGTTCATACAGCTTTACTTCGCCTTTATTATTCTGTTTAGAGCAAAACCGGAATTTCCAGGCCCATCCCCAACCCTCCTCAGGAAAGGTGGAACTTGACAGTGGTTTAATTTGCAAGATAATAGATTTAAGTTCATAAAAGACTTTCTGTGGACTACAGTCTTATAAATCAGACAGTCTTTTCTATTAAAGACCTTCAGTTTGAGACACCCTGAGGTGAGTCCTTTTATGATCTGATTAATTACCGCTAACTTATCTGTAGGTGGACAGAGAATTCACCTTTTGAGAAATCAGATTGTCCATTAGTCTTCATTTTCAGCTCACTCTAAATTATTCTGTGTTTTTAGACATTTTCATTCAGGTGGGGTTTTTTTTAAGGTTTTTTTTTTTTTTCCCACTTCTTTAACATATGTTAGAGCAGGTGGAAAGTCTTCCCAAAGCTCTCAAGTGCATTCTCACATTTGGTTTAATTCAATGATAGTGGTTGCCAAGTGGGTGTGCAAAACAAATGGAGGACATGGGTTTGTCCTCAAGCTATTTATAAGCTTGGAAGCAGTATTTTTTGCATATTAAGTATTCAAGTAGTGAAACAAGATAGTATAAGATTGGATATGGAGTGGTACAGACTTTCAGTTGTTACATGAAGATAGGAAAGGTCTGTGGATCAGAGACACAGGGGAAATTTTCAAAGAGAGAGGGGCTGCATGGGATCCTTGAAGGCTGACCCAGGTGATTTGTTTCATCAAGAGGACCGTGTGGGCAGGGTAGGAACAGCATATTGTCCTATCTGGACTCTTGGCCTCCTCAAACCTCTGTTCAGGGTATGTGCAAGGTCACAGCAAATTGTAGTAATATTGCATTAATGCCCCTTCTTTAGTGACTTCCCTAAAACTATCTTATGCATGTTCTCTTTTAAGGCGTAGCACCCTTTCTTTTGGTTTTACTCCTAAAATAAAACACTTCAGTAGATTAAACAGGCAACTCTGGAACTGATTTAACTTTTAGAAACCCACCAGGACATAATAAGAACTAGTAGGTTTGAGTGGTTGAATCACTAGAAGGAGCCAGTTTGTTTTTCAGTTTTATTAGCTGGCGTGTTTTTTCCCTTACCTTATATTAACATATATAGGTGTTATCAATCATGTTATTCCAGGTAATGCTACAGTGACAAACATCCTGAAATGTAAATGGCTTAAAAATAGAGAAGCTTTATTTCTTAGTCATGCTACATGTCCCTTGTGGGTCTGCAGTGGGTAGTTGTCGAAAAGTTCTTTCTTTGAAAATGCATAATTTAAAGAATTTAGATAAATTTATAATTTCAAATAAGAAGCTATATGGGGAAGCAGTTGCCCACAGTTGCCAAGCTAAGAACCTCAGCCTTTGGCATTTATTACATCCACTTTTCCTTAACCACCTCCTGGCTCTCTGCCCACAATATAGGGTTTCTAGCATTGGGGTGCCACCTTGTGGCTAGCACAGGATACTTCCTCCCCACCTTTTTCACCACTCAAAACTTGGTTGATAACAGTAGCAGAAAATCATTTTCATACGTATAAATATTCCCTATGCCATTTACTTTTCATCTCTCTTCCAATCATTGTATAGTTACCTTAGGAAAATGTGTGAAATTTCGAAATAGTTTTCCAGAATAAAAGGAGTTTGGAAGGATAGACTAAGATAAGGGTATTTTCCTGATAAATTTTAAATTAAATTAGATTATTTAAGTGCTATATCCTAGGATAGTGATTTTTAGCACTCCAGGGATCCCTCACAGCTACTGTGAGAGCCACTGTGGGAGGCAGAGATGGAGCCGAGGAGGCTGGGTGTGGGTAGTGAGAGACTGTAGGCACCCAGATAGAAGAATATTAGCCCTACATGTCTGCTTCCTGTCCGCCCCCCCCACACACCTAGGCAGGATGGCACCACAGTGGGAGCCTATATGCCAGGCACTGCCAACGTGAAAGAACATAATCTGTCAGGAAGACAGCACACATACGAGCATGTGCACACCCACACCCAACTTGTGTTAAGAGTTAGTGGCCTACGTAATAAAAAGGGAGAAAGATATAAATTAAATTCTAACTAACCTCTACTTGTTTGGCTTGCATAACTCAGGAACCTTTGAAAGATGAGCTAAGTATCATCATGTTGCAAATACAAGAGCTCAGAATGAGCCCATATGATTTGTGTTTGTTTTTCTTTTATACCTTGAGAAAGATGGCCCGGGGCTTTGTTAGAAGGGCCAGCTCAACAGAAGGATTTTGCTGTCCTAGATTAGTGGTTTTCAATTCTCTCCCTGCCTTTTTCAGTTCTGAAAGGCATTTTTCATAGGAAATTGTATGATACAAGGTTAGAACATAAACAGATCAAGGGTGGTTTGGACTCATAGAGGTGGGGAAGGTTGCTTGTAAAATGTGTTGATGCTCATGATGGTCCCTCTTAGATTTACAGTTGCTTCAAAAGCTTTTGCCCCCAAAGGTGCTTTTCCTACGGAAGCACTTTTGGCAGCCCTGCCAAAGACCCCCTGAGGTGTGCGGCACAGAAGCCATTCGGACCCCCTGCCAGCAGACCGGCTCTCCACCAATTCCATTTCCAGTGAAGTTACACTGCAGGGCTTTTCCCCAGTGTCAGCAGATTGGCAATATTCTAGAACAAAGGTCACAAACTGGGCAACAGATGTGTCTTGTTCAAATGTATAACAATTAAAAATATTTGAGCCCAGTTTGAAAACTGGGGGATTTCATGTAAGACTCCGGGATTCTGGCCTCTCAGGAGATCCGACAGCACTGGGTGGCACTGAGTCGTGGCTGCGGCTTTCAGCTGGGGCCTGAGATGTCCCATTTGCCACAGCCTCTTGTTTTTAATATCTAATCTGTTCCATTTATTTGGGAAAAAGTGGCCTATTTAGGTTTTCTCTTTTTGGTGATAATTGGCTTGCTATTTCATATATGTGTGAAACGTTTAATATTTAAATATACATATTTAGGTGTATACTGTGTATAACATATATTTAAAGTTTATAGATCAAACTGAAAATTTAAAGGTATCTCTTCTTTAGGGCTCAGTTTTTCCAGGTAACCCTCTTATCATTTTACAGTTGCAGTTGTACTCCGAGGCCAGTGTAGCACTTCTGAAATTGAATAACCCGAAAGATTTCCAAGAACTGAATAAGCAGACTAAGAAGAACATGACCATTGATGGAAAAGAACTGACCATAAGTCCTGCGTATTTATTATGGGATCTGAGTGCCATCAGCCAGGTAAGGGACGCAGAGATGCTTTTAAAACCTGAATCAGGGATTTAGATTGTTGAAAATGTGTAAGTAACTATATTAGAAGAAAGAAGACTTGAGTTGATTAAAACTTTTCTAATTTTGCAGTCACTGCCATTGGTTAACATTACTTAAAATGACCTAGAAACAGATGCAAAACCTTTTCTAAAAAGTGTGTTAAAGAAATGCTGTGTATTTGTGATGTTGTTTTAACTGTGCCGAATTTTTTGCAGTTTTTATGTTTAAAAGTAAGACTGAGTCTTTAGAAGTCTGTCAGAGCACTGTGAGAACAGGGCAGGGGTAGAGACAGAAGGAGGAGGTGTGACCTGGAGTATTGTACATTGTCATGTACCAAATGTTTTCCTCAGTCTAAGCAGGATGAAGATGTTTCTGCCAGCCGTTTTGAAGATAATGAAGAACTGAGATACTCACTGCGATCGATTGAGAGGCATGCTCCCTGGGTTCGGAATATTTTCATTGTGACCAACGGGCAGATTCCATCCTGGCTAAACCTTGATAATCCTCGAGTGACAATAGTGACACACCGGGTTTGTGACTTTCCATATATCACAAGGCTGTAGTTTCTTTTGTCTTTTATTGTTCTTTTACTTTTTGCTAATTTCATTTTCCTCACCCTGTCACCTCCATTTCCACTTCTTTTTATACAGTCAGCCTCCCTCCCTCCCCACTTTCTTTTCTCCCTCTCTCCTTTCCTAAAACAAAAAAGAAACTAACTCTCATTACCCTCCTTCTCTCTCTCTTTTTTTTTCCATTAAAAGGATGTTTTTCGAAATTTGAGCCATTTGCCTACCTTTAGTTCACCAGCTATTGAAAGTCACATTCATCGCATTGAAGGGCTATCCCAGAAGTTTATTTACCTGAATGACGATGTCATGTTTGGGAAGGATGTCTGGCCAGATGATTTTTACAGTCACTCCAAAGGTCAGAAGGTAAATACCTAAGAGGAAGGGATGTCTAGCTAGAAGTTATAAACAGGACATTAGGAATCAATGTATATACTACTATGTTCAGATTTGATGAAATAAGAATTTTGAGCACTAACCTCAGGAGAATTAACAATTTGGGTAAGAGAAAACTACTTCCTAGTAGTTTTTCACTTCCCTACATTCTCAGGCACCCAGAACCCACTCTATCTCCTTAATTCTCTAAATTTTCTACAACAGCAGAAAAGGCAATATCACTATGAAACACAAAATTATGGTTACATTGTCAGCAAAGTAACCAAGATAGAAAATTAGCCCATTTTTTTGCTTAAATACATGGATGAAATTTTATTGAAGACAGTAGATCTCACTCTGGCTTTGAGAGGCAGGATGGAAAAGTGTTATGATTGCAGACCCAGGAACCAGCTGTTTAAAACAGTCCTGGGCAGTGATCTGACATCTGTAGTTCACTGTCTGGTTATTGGGGAAAATAGCAATCCCTATGTAACATTGTCAGAGAATTCATTGATAAGCTGGAGACGATCATAAGCTTGTAAACGATCGAATTCTGCAACTATAAGTTCTAAATGCACAAAGCCACTTTCTCTGTTGCTGTTTATGCTACTGCAGAGTTGTCATTGTCTTGTTCCCCTGCTCAGTGGCTTCCCCTGCGTTAGATTGTAGGGCTGCAAAGTTGAGCTGTGGATGGAGAGGGGAGACAAACGAAATCAGTGACTGTACAGTGATTTCGAGCTGGCAGGTACATCCTGGGTGCTAAGGAGTTGGGAACATAAGAGGTTAAAATCAGACAGGAATAGGGAAAAATTCTCACCTGTATTGAAATGAAGAACTTTGAAGAATAACTAGAAGTTAGTGAGATTCCAAACAGATGGACTGTGTAAGAGGCATGGTGATATTAAGAGGGTAGCATTTTTTTTTTAATGATTTTAACTTAAAAAGTAACCATGTGCCATATTACTCATTTTGAAAGTAGGTGAGTTCACAACTCAGATTACTTAGCTAACTAGTTTATCACATAACCTTAAGCTTAGAAAGGTGTTTATCTGCTGCTTTTCTCAGTCTTGAGACAGATTATGCATAGATGCACTCAGCAGTGAATGACATTTGTCACAGAAAAGCAGTGACTTGTGTGATATACTTTACACCATGAGTATTTGTACTCATGTTAAAGTCTGGCACGTCGTCATTTTATTTCAAAATATAAGACCATGTTGTGAGAAACTGATTCACGAGTTGAGTCCTTATCTGCTTTTCTCGAGTAGTGGAACAGAATAACTGTGCTCAGTAAGAATTGTCAAAAGAACAGAACTTAGAAAATGACTACTGGTTCAGGCAAATTTAAAGCAAAATATGCCACATGAATGCAGTCAGCCCCTGGAAAATATTAACCTTTACTAGAGGCTCTTAAAAAAAAAAAAAAATGAATCCTAATTTGAGGGTAAAAAGTGTCAGAAACCAAAAGCCATGTTATGTTCTGTCTGGTTTTATGATAGGTTTACTTGACATGGCCTGTGCCAAATTGTGCTGAGGGCTGCCCAGGTTCCTGGATTAAAGACGGCTATTGTGACAAGGCTTGTAATAATTCAGCCTGTGATTGGGATGGTGGTGATTGCTCTGGTAAGGATGTATTCAAATATAATTTGCTTCTGTTCATGGAATTTTTTCATTCCTAATTATTATTGAACATGTACAGTGAATTAAGCATTCTTTATGTATTAGTCAGTAGCCTATAGCCTCTTTGGAGGTGATGACCTGTGTCCCACGTGACCCAGTTTATTCATATTATCCATTGTTGAGGTGTTTTTCCATGTTGGCCCTGTACTTGAGAATGTCTCTTTTCTTATTGAAAATGTGGAACTCGGGAATACTCTTTAAAAATGTAAGCTCGAGAGCAAGAACAACTCTAACTGGTTCTTATAGGAGCTCATGGCTAATGGCTTTTGAATGACTAAAGAGATGCAAAAAAAATAAATGTCTTATCTTCTCAGCATCTCTTCTCCCTTTTGTACATGCTTATATTTGGACTTGTTGATAACAATACATTTTTTACTTTTATCTGTCATCTTTCAGTTTATAAAGCATTTAAATTTATGAAGCATTATCCATGATCTACCTTAATTTCTTAGTCACCTAAGGAAGCGAGAATATATGCAGAGACATTATCATTCCCATATTCCATATGAGGAAACAGATTTGGAAAATTGTTTCATATTGGAGGAAACAAGTTTTGTTTCAGTCAGATCTAGCAGATAACACTTTAGAGAAATAGAAGCGGCTGTATTTCAAGAGAACACAGACACGTCAGGTGGATCTGTGCAGTCCAGAGAACTAAATTCTTAACAGAACATTCATGTTTGATAATGAGGTTAGCACCCATGTTAGGATGTGTTTTTGGCAGTTTAAACAGTCAAAGTCTTTGGAACAGTATCTTCCTATTTCTCTCTTCCTCTATCCACACCTACTCATGCCTCCTTGAACAATGATGAGGTCTGTACTTCTAGGCTGTACAGATAGTGAGTGTCCAGTCCACTGTGAAGTGATGCCTCTTTTCAGTTTGTTTTCTTAAGCTACACGAAATATTTTACTAAAGAATGAGGTGAACCCTTTCTGACTGCAACTCATGCATCGATCTTGAAAACACTCTTAAGAAATGAGTAACTATCTTTTTTTCAAGATTACAGGTGCAATAAGATTCTGTTCTCCTCTTCCCTCTACAGGTAACAGCGGAGGGAGTCGCTATGTTGCAGGTGGCGGAGGAACTGGGAGTATTGGACTTGGACAGCCCTGGCAGTTTGGAGGAGGATTAAACAGTGTCTCTTACTGTAATCAAGGATGTGCAAATTCCTGGCTCGCTGATAAGTTTTGTGACCAAGCCTGCAATGTCTTGTCTTGTGGGTTTGATGCTGGCGACTGTGGGCAAGGTATGTTTATGCTATAAAAACATATTAAGAGGAAGGAGATAAAAATCTTTGATAAGCCAAGAGGGTTTGGGCTCATTGTTGTTTAAAGTAATTATTCTCTGTGTGTCCTTTTCCC
This sequence comes from Macroglossus sobrinus, assembly GCA_004027375.1. NCBI lineage: Eukaryota > Metazoa > Chordata > Mammalia > Chiroptera > Pteropodidae > Macroglossus > Macroglossus sobrinus. The sequence continues at coordinate 188,898 of PVKZ01001770.1, read as the reverse complement.
GACACTTGCATCTAAAGTAGCTGTAAGTTAAAAGGACACTGATCTTTAGAAAACAGTAGACACTAAAGCTGTAGCTTTTCCTTTATTGCTCTGGTCTGATTTATTATTTATTTTTTTACTACACTGATTTACCTTAGCCGAAAATATATGGTGATGGTTTAATTTGGAAATAATAAAAGACCAGTAATTTATTAAGTAAGGATGGTGTGAATACTGGATCTTGTTGATAGCCTATTAACAGAGGTGGTTTTGGCCTAGAGTTATTTATTTATTTTTTCAAATGGACAAAAAGATGGAAGTTGACCGTTGGAATTTGCTGTCAAGAATCATGTGGTACCTTGGTAGTGAGTCAGATTCAGCAAGCATTCCATGTTGATAATTATGATGGCTTCAGATAGTAAAATGAGCCCTGTACTGGTAGCTCTTATATTAGAATTTCTGATTATTTTAAGGTCATTTAAAGTCACTTTTAGAAAGTGAGCTCATACTCTAAGAATTAAAGAAAAAAGAGGGGGAAATGCTTAGTTGTTTAAAAGTCATGTTTATGTTTTTTCCTCTAGATCATTTTCATGAATTATATAAAGTAACTCTCCTCCCAAACCAGACTCACTATGTTATTCCAAAAGGTGAACGCCTGCCTTATTTCAGCTTTGCAGAAATAGCCAAAAGGGGAATTGAAGGAGCTTATAGTGACAACCCAATAATTCGACATGCTTCTATTGCCAATAAGTGGAAAACCATTCACCTCATAATGCATGGTGGAATGAATGCGACCACAATACATTTTAATCTCACACTCCAAAATGCAAATGATGAAGAATTCAAAATCCAGATAATAGTAGAGGTTGACACAAGAGAGGAACCAAAACTGAATTCCACAACCCGGAAGTCTTACCAAACTTTGGTTAGCCCCGTAACACGTCTTCCAGATGCAGAAATCCTATTTGAGGATATTCCTGAAGAAAAACGCTTCCCAAAGGTCAAGAGACATGATGTTAACTCAACAGGGAGAATCCAAGAGGAGGTGAAAATTCCCCTGGTAAATATTTCACTCCTTCCAAAAGAAGCCCGATTAAGTCTCAATAACTTGGATTTGCAGCTAGAACGTGGAGACATCACTGTGAAAGGATACAACCTGTCCAAGTTAGCCTTGCTGAAATCATTTCTGACAAACTTACAGGATGCTGAAGTAAAAATAAAACAAGCTGTAATAAGAGGTGAGAGAAATGAGAGTTTAGAGGCCCCACTGGCAAAACAGGTTCACAGAAGCATGTTGCCAAACAGCTTAGGAGCATTTGACAGATTACAGAGGTCAACTTTTCCAGCAGTGACAATGAAATTGAATGGGCACCACCAGCGTCAGAATCCGCCCCCAGACTTGGAAACCAAAGCAAGCTTTAGATCTGAAAATCAGACCCAAAAAGGAGGAGGCAAAAGTGTGTCAAGAGAAAAGCTCTCATCTCTGATTGTGCCACTGGAAAACCATGTGCCCCAAGAAAAGAAAACCACAGGGAAAGAACAAGAGATAAACAGAATGGAGGACAGTCTTAAAAATCACATTGGTCTTAATGAAGTATTACCTGGAAGAAAACTGCAACATTACACAGACAGTTACCTGGGCTTTTTGCCATGGGAGAAAAAAAAGTATTTCCAAGATCTTCTTGATGTAAGTTACATCCAGCCTTATTCCTTCCCATGCTCAGGAAAACTAAATAACCTTGTAAGTGATATTAATCTAATAAATAGCTACTTTTTATCTAGCACGTCCCTGTGCCAACCACTGAACTACATACGTTTCTAACATGGTTTCATTTAATTGTCCCAATGACCCTAATAATAAAAATAGCTTATAATGATTTCTACTATTGTTATCTCCATTTTACAGCTTAGGACCCATCCTTAATGTGAATGAGCAAGGGATTCTGCCAGGGGCATACCCTGAGTAAATAGTAGAACAGGGATGGTATCTTATCTTTATTCGCCATGTTGTGATTTCAAAAAATGCTTCTGCATACATTGTACAAGTGAGAGCTGGTATTTTTCTAGCTTAACTGATGAAAAAAACAAGGTCCAGAGAAGTTCATTAGTTTCCCCCAGCATCCCAACAGCAAGTCAGCAGGAACCAAGACTCAAAAGTTGGAGCGCTTGCCCTCCTGTACCATGGCCTCCCTGATGCTGTGGGGTCATTTGTACATTTCCCAAGTGCCATCACTCTGCTAACTGCTGGGGAATGCAAGATGATTAGAACACAGTTGCTGCTAGTGAGTGGAGACTCAGAGCAAGTTGGGAAGACAGATTTGTGGGTGAATAATTGTAGCTATGTGACAAGTGTCTCTGTTGAGGTGTAGACAAGAAGTCCAAAGGGAAAATTCCTTAACTTTGTCTGGAGGTATTGGGAAAGACATCCTTGAGGAAATACCCTGTGAGCTGGCCTTTGAAGTGTGGATAGAAGTTGACAGACTTAGAAAAATCCTGTGGTCTGGGTAGGATTGTGAACGAAGCACAGCCACGAGTGGATATCAGGCTGGGACAAAAGAGGATGAAGAGGGAACCATGTGTGAGTCCTTTTATTGTCTTTGGGAAGTGTCTTGTACCTGGCACAGTAGGCATTACTAATTGTTGAGTGAAGGAATGCAGAGTTCTTGCCTAGGTTTATTTTCTCACTTTTTTCTTTTTCTTTCCTTTTTTTTAAATCACAAAAACAATTATAGACTGGTATTAAAAATTGTAAGCAGTGCTACAAAAGAAACAGTAAAAAAAGAAAAGGTCTCCTTTTTTCCTAATCTCACTTAATATAACCACTATTATCTTTTGGTGGATATCTTTTTAGTACTCTTCTATAGGGATACAAATATATACACTATACAATTTCTGTTTTGCAACAGTGAAATTACACATACACTGCTCTGCAGTTGGCTTTTGATTTTGTGGGATGTGGGCAAATTGCCCATGCCAATGCTATTGTTGTTTTTTTTTTTTTTTTCACAGCTGCAAGTTATTTCCAGTGTTTTGCAATTTCGGATAGTGTTGCAATAAATGTTCTTGTACACATGTCTTACTCTTGAGGAAGTTTTTATTTTTGTAGGTAGAACTGTTAGGTTAAAGGGTCTAGTGCATAAAAATGTAAACATCCTTCTAAAATGTCGCACTACTTCATGCTTCTATAAATAGTATACAAGACTTTCTCCACAGGTAACCAGCATCAGTTATTATAAATATTTTTTATGTTTTCATCAGCTTGAGAAGCAAATATATTTCATACTCTGTAAAATGTATTCATATTCTTGGCCATTATTTTCTGCCCAGTCAGTTTTGCCTCATTGGTTCTGATAAGGTTCATTACATTTTATAATAACATGATTATATAGTGAAACCAGTTTGTATCTAGTCCTTGTGTTCAATACTCAAGTACTTATTGCTTTGAAATCAACAGTAAAAATAGCTTAATATGAAGGTACTATCAAACTTATTTATAAATAAGTTTTCTAAATGTTGCATTGAAGGGCTATGAAATCTGATCAATAACTAGTCTTTGAAGAATACTCTATAAATAAACCTTCACTACACAACTGTTGTTCTCAAGCCAAAGTTAGTGATAACTTTCACTAAAATCCGGTTTAGTCCTGCTCTTACAAAGTGACCTGTGAGTGTTCATTTCATTTTCATGGAGTCTCAGTGACTAGTTATTACCACATTATATGAAATGGTACCTTTGTCTCTTGTCAGCTGAGTACACGTATGCACTAAACATTATGCTGTGTTACATGGAATTCTCTTTCCAGGAAGAAGAGTCATTGAAGACACAGTTGGCATACTTTACTGATAGCAAACATACTGGGAGACACCTGAAAGATACATTTGCAGATTCTCTCCGATATGTAAATAAAATTCTAAATAGCAAGTTTGGATTCACATCTCGGAAAGTCCCTGCCCACATGCCTCACATGATTGACCGAATAGTCATGCAAGAACTGCAAGATATGTAAGTCTGGCTGGTGTTTGGGTGGTTCTTATGTGCTCAGAGCTAGGTCTACTTGAAATTTACATCTTTGCTGTGCTAAATTTATGGCTCTGATATTTGATGACTAATATGTTAAAGGTACTGTCTAAATTAGTGGGAAAGAGAAAGATCCTAACTCAAATGTTAGGTACTGCGTGTATTTTAAATATCATGAGTTCACTATGTGTTATATTATACAGGTTCCCTGAAGAATTTGACAAGACGTCATTTCACAAAGTGCGCCATTCTGAGGATATGCAGTTTGCCTTCTCTTATTTTTATTATCTCATGAGTGCAGTTCAGCCACTGAATATATCTCAAGTTTTTGATGAAGTAGATACAGACCAGTCTGGTGTCTTATCTGACAGAGAAATCCGAACACTGGCTACCAGAATTCATGACCTGCCTTTAAGTTTGCAGGTGTTGTATTTTTTTTTCCCTAAATTTTATGACATTTTAAATGAAACTTGTAAGTTGATACTTTCTCTTTTTCTTCCTACATATTTCAATATAATGTAAGTAAAAGCAATTTTTAGTGCCAGAATTAAACCCAAATTTGAAGTTCATATTTTATGAGATTACCTTTATTAGGCTTATAGTAGGGATTGCTTTGTATTATTTGGAGAAGAACCAGACCATACCTGTGTATAAGATTCCTGTGACAAATTCACTCGAGCTATAGGAATGGCCGACTGGAGCTCTCAGGCCTGCGGTACTGCACAGTCCCCTTTGTCATAGCCTCTTGTCCCAGGGACAGTTAGATGACTCTAACTGCATGATATCCTGTCTGGTGATCCCTTGGACCATCTTATGTAAAATAGTGTCTCACATTCCAAGATGTTTCCACTTTGAAGCAAAGATGAAACGTTTGTATTTATCTTAAGATAAAGACATCCTTTTAGGGTGTCTTTATCTTAAGAATCATGTAGTTGAACTCTCTTTGAAGATGACATTTAAACAAATTTTGGAGATTTTTACATAGTTTTTATTTTTAAAACCACAGTCATTACTTGTACTGTACATAGAAGGTTTATTTATCCTTTTATTTTGCTTTGTTAGGATTTAACAGGTCTGGAACACATGTTAATAAATTGCTCGAAAATGCTTCCTACTAATATCACTCAGCTAAGCAACATCCCACCAACTCAGGAAGCGTACTATGACCCCAATCTGGTAAGTGTAATGGGAGGAGTTCTTTTATGTAAATCAAAAAGTATGTCCTTAGTGGGATTTATACAATTTCTGTATGGCACGTCAGAAATTAGAAGTGGACTCTGTGTGTCTTTGGTGGAAAGTAGCTTAGATAATTCAGGATAATTTATATCTTGCTTAGGAATATCTTTTCTCCTTTGCAATGTATGTTAAGCTAATACTGAGATTAGTCACTTGTATTCTATAATCAGGCCTCCTATTCACCAAGGATGACAGAGGCTTAGCCCCAAAGTATTCTTATTGGCTTGAGAGAACAGTCCTGAAGTTAAACATTAACCAAGGAAATGTTCTTCAAGTGGGGTACCATCTTTGATCAAAGCTGTTTCGATGCTGGCACTTCCTTGATCTTACCAGTAGGGGCTATGGATGATTGACACACACATTTATTGGAGTGCCACTTGGCTGAAATGGTTGGAAACAGTTGATTGTAAGATACATCCCAGTTTCAAAGTTGTGATCATGTACATTTAGAATTGTGATGCTTACAGTTAATTTTTGCTGCTCTATGGAAAAACGTTTACCAAATAAAATTGGGTAGAGAAAAAAGGTAGTAACATATGCACAGTGTGATTTGAACTATGGAAAACTTCCAAATACCTTCACACATACACAAACACACACACACACACCCCAAAAAGTAATGAAATTGACAATAGGTTAAATTATAGGTGGTTTTTAATTTCATTTTTTTCACACTGATATTTTCCATGTTTTCTATAATGAATAGCTTTTGTTTTCATAATCAGAATAAAGTATTAAAACATTTTTTATCTTTCAAATGTTCAAGCCATAATTAGATAATTTATAGTAAACTACATGTAAGATGTTTGTAAATGAATATATAGAGAGAAGAGTAACAAATCAGTAAAAAATCTGGTTCCTGAATGAAGGAAACCATTCATTTAGCATTCATGGTGCACATCGGGACTATATTCCTCATCCTACCCTCAGAGAGCCCCGTGAAGTCTCACTCATGGTGAGACACGGTGTGACTCATGCAGCCATTGGTGAGAGAGGTCAGCATAAGAGCTAACAGAATATGTAGAGCAACTATAAGTATTGCTGATTATGCGTTGAGTAGTTTAGCAAATGACATGAATTAATATACAGAAATACATCACTTAAAACTTTTATTTACAAAAACAGGCCATTAGCCTGTGCGCCATAGTGTGCCAATTTGATTTTTAAAAATATCTTGATTACTGAATGTTTTAGTGCTCTCTTAAACTTTGTGAATGCTTCACTTGCTTCACAGTAGTCTTGGCCTTGATGTTATATCTGTATTTTTTCACAGCCACCTGTCACTAAAAGTCTAGTAACCAACTGTAAACCAGTAACTGATAAAATCCACAAAGCATATAAGGACAAAAACAAATATAGGTAAGTTTAGTTTAAGAATAATTATTACAAGAGTCTGGTATTTTCATAGTTTTATAATAGTTTATTAAGCATTCTTTTAAAGTTTATGTGAAATTGTTTTCTTACTAAATTTATCGGAGTGACATTAGTTAATAAAATCATATAAGTATCAATTGTGCAATTCAATAATACATCATACTTATATTTGCATTGTGTGCTTACCACCCAAAGTCAAATCTCCTTCTGTGACCATGTATTTGACCCCCTTTACCCTTATCTTCTTTCCCCACTCCCACTCTTCCCTCTGGTAAACACTAAACTGTTATTTGTGTCTATGAATTTTTGTTTGTTTGTTTTGTTCCTTTGTTGCTTTCTGTTTTATATCCTACATATGAATGAAATTGTTTTCTTGTGTGAGATTGATTCTGAGAATGTTGAGTCTGTTAAAATTTTATAAAATGTTTTTTTTATTGAAAGTTTGTTTTATATCCACGTTAATATTTACGCTTTTTAAATATGTTTGATAATCAGGTTTGAAATCATGGGAGAAGAAGAAATTGCTTTTAAAATGATTCGTACCAATGTTTCTCATGTAGTTGGCCAGTTGGACGATATAAGAAAAAACCCCAGGTACTGTTTTTTTTTTTTTAATTAATAAACTTTGTTTTTTAGAGCATTTTTAGTTTCATAGCAAAACTGAGCAAAGTACAGAGACTTCCCATGTTTAAAAATTATCTTTAATCATGCAAATTAACGTGAAAAAAAAGGCAGCAGACTTGAGAGAAGGGTGTAACTTATTTTTGTTTGGGGCAGATGGGAATGTCTAATGGAATGAGATACTGTTTGAACTTAGAGATGGGAGTTGTTAGTTGAGATATAGAGGTCCCTCATGCAGAGGAACTAGTAGCATGGACTTCTAAGGGTCCAGTGACATGAGCTGTTTAGTGAAGCTAAGGGGTGAATTGCATCATGGGGGAGGTGAGGCCAGACAGCTGGGACTCATAACATTTCTAAAAAGGTGCTTCCAGAAAACTTGCTTTGGTGGTTATACTTATCTTTGCAATTCAAAGTAAAGTTCAGATTAACTTCTGTGGAAAAAGAAATGCTACCATGAATGTGAAAATTAATCCAGTAAACTAGTCATTCTTTGGGGATTGAATACATGGTCAGATTTATGTAAACCTTGAAAGCCCAGCCCGGCCTCTCTAACAGTTGCCTTAGACAGTTTGATAAAACTGGCAAAAATCTTACATTTTTGTTTTAAACTTTAGTGGGAAATAGGTATTTCATCAGTTTTCTGGAACAAAAAAGACCATGCCATATTAAATTAAATATTTTTGTCTGAGTCTTTTAAATAATATGGAAGTCTTCAGTTTCACCTCATTATATTTATGATTTTAATTATAAATGATCAGAGATGTAAAATTTCTAAACATGTTAAAGCCATGGCATTTTTTCTAAAAATTTCATTCTTTTTTTTTGATGGGGAGACAGAAATTGGAATTTTAAGAAAAATGAAAATATCTTTAATGCTTTTTTAGGGTATTTAGTAATTCAGTAAAATTATTTTCAAAAAAATCATATTTCCCATAAGCCAAGCAAACAATAAGCCACAATAATTAATAATCACCCAGCCTATAGCTCCCTTTACATGTCTGTAGTTCCCTCTGCCAGGAATACCTGGCTTTAATTTTTAAAAATAATTTTATCTGTAATAATTAATTTTTATAAATGCTCTTTTTCTCTCTATTCTGTTGAGGTACTCTCTCAGTCGTTAGTAATCTGTAGTAATGCCATATGAGAATTTGCAATTTTTAGTTGTATCTTCTCCTTTTATGTCTTTGTGCTTATTTGAAAGTTATTGAGTGAGAGAATTCATACCTTTCTGGTATCTTTAAGGGACAGGATTTAAAAGACACATGGAAAGCCAAGCTCCTCCTGCAGTGTATGCCAGGCCCAGATACCTCCTGCAACTCTGAATAGATTTTATCGTTTTTAGCTCTTATTTTCTTTGTTTTACTTTTACGGGGGCTTATTTTAAGTCAGGAGTGGAAAATCAGTCTTCTGACTTAAGCGTTAAGGACAGTTTTATCCCATTAACAAGGCGTTTGGGATAGGCAGCATCCAGGCCTTGCATTTTCTCTCTGGCCTCTTCATCTCTGCTGCCCTTCTGTTTAGTTGGCTTTGTCCTCAGGCTGGAGATGGGGCAGCCTCAGCAGTTCTAGATGTCCCTGGAGACATAGCCATGTTCTGAGGCAGAGAGGAATGCCCCTTGTTGTGAGCCACATGTTTTCTCCCCATTCTTACACCAGTCACTGTGAAGGTGAGGGATTTGCTTACACTAGTAAGAGGCTAGGTTGGGGTGGGTCACCTTCCTTTGAGTCAGCTGATGGGGTAGAAATACTGAGCGAAGTGCAACTTCTTTCTGGAAGAAGATGGGACTATTTGCTGGGAATCCTAAAAGGTCCGCTTTAGCCACCCTGTATCCACACATAGCCTGTATTTTATATGTACACTTTGCTTAAATTTTCTCAACTTTTTGAACAAATTTTGAAGATAAAGTTTTTTAAAATAGCTCAACAAACCCCATAAATACTTAACCCAGATTTAAAATTATCAGCTTTTTGTCATTTTTGCTTCATCTCTATGTACATACATACAGTTTTGTTTTTATTTTTATTTTTTGCTGAAGCATTTGAAAATTAGTTGCACACATCCAGAAACTTTATCTCTAATTATTTTAGCATATATCTTTATACTACAAGACCATTAATACATATCTAAAAACCTTAACATTGACTAAATAATACCACGTAATAGACAGTATATATTCACATTTCCCCAGTTGCTTCTAAATATTCTTTATAGCTTTCCTTTGTTTTTAATCCAGGATATAGTCAAGGCTCATGCATTGTACTCTGTCGACATATCTCCTTGATAGTCTTTAAAGCAGTCCCCAAGTTTACAGAATAGATGGGATAATAAACTTTCACATACCCATCACTCATCTTCAGCAAGCAGTTTACGGTTGATCTTGTTTCATTGAAACACACCCTCTCCTTCACCACTTCCCAGTAATTTTTATGTCAGTCTCAGACATTGTATTGTTTTGTGTAAAAATTTATGTAGAATTTTCAATATATTTCTTGAAATTATAAGAACTCTTTAAAAATAACCATAATACCATTATTCCCTAGTATGATAAACTGAACACTATATATTTCCCCAGTTGTCTTTTATAAGCATTTATGTGTTTTTTAAATTTGTAGGTTTAAAGTGGCATCAAGTAAATTCATTGCAGTTAGGTCTATGGGTTTTCCGTCAATCTCTTTTTTTAACCATTTAATTTTGTGTGTGTATATGAAGAAATCCAATGATATATTCTGTGTATTTTGGACTTCTCTGATTGTATCCCAGTTATATAACATATGCCTCTGTCCCTGTATTTCCTGTAAATTGGTATTTGGATACGAGGTCTTTATTAGGTTCAAGTTTGGTGCCGTTGTTTTTGGTTTTGGAATTTGAGTTGTTTGTTTTTGTTTTAGTTTTAGCAAGTGTACTACCTACTTTGCCTTGAAGGGAACTTGAAACAGGTGGGAGGCACCACTGTAATCTGCTTTTTATCAGAGCTCTAGCATCTTACTGGCTTAGAGAAGGGGTCATCAAACTTGCAGAATCTAGCTTTGAAGCTATCTCAATATCTATATGACTATTCTTAGTAATATAACTATCAGTTTAGAGAACTTGGTTTTAGGTACTTACTAATTGTTTCCCTGGTTGCTGATAAAATGCTCCAGTCACTTAACTACATCTATTGAACACTTAATTGGGGACCTGCTAAATGGAAATCCTTAATTTATTTCCATAGCTAGAAGGCACTTTCAGTTATCTTTTCTAGTTCTGTTTTGTGAGTTAGGACTACCCAAAGAAGAATTTTACAGAATGTTATTCCCCAGAGAATTATGTCAGTAAATATAACCACTCAGGGACATAAATCCATTTAAAATATTTTAGGAATCCACATTTCTTGTTTTGTTAGGTCAGGATCATCCTTATGGCAACCAATAACCCTGGATCTCTGTTATTTCCAGGAAGTTTGTTTGCCTGAATGACAACATTGACCACAATCATAAAGATGCCCAGACAGTAAAAGCTGTTCTCAGAGACTTCTATGAATCCATGTTCCCCATACCCTCCCAGTTTGAGCTGCCAAGAGAGTATCGAAACCGTTTCCTTCATATGCATGAGCTACGGGAATGGTAAGTTCTCATGGTTCTTATACCTGTGTGTGTATTTTTTTTTAAATGATGAAATTTCTTTAATGTGTTATTCACTCTATAATTTCTTTGTAAAATACACTTACAGTTTTTATTGATCTTAATTGTTGAAATATACTTTTTATTGCGCTCACTGGCTGGGTGTATCTGCTGAGCTTTATTCATTGTCATTGCTGCTGTCAGAGTAGCCACCTGTTTCTTGATTACCTGCTATATGGCAGACACTGTGCTGGGCAATGTATTTACTCTGTTCTTTAAAGGTGCTGTTATTGCTGTGTTGTTGCTGTGTTACAGATGAGAACACAGTCAAGATGAAGTAGCTGATAAGCAGCAAATACAGCCTGATTCCCTACCCTCTGCATGTTTCACTGTATTTCAAAGCTGCTTTATAATGTTTTCTTCATCTTTTATTTTACTACATTTTCAAATACTTAGTTATACAGATAATTTCATCTTTCAACTTAGGAAGATTTTTGACCCCTCACCTGCCCTCCCACCACCATTCCAGGTGCTAGGAATTTATTTTTAATTGTCATAATAAATTATTCATTTATTTTTATATTACAGATAAAGAAACTGATATACTACCTCTATTTATCCCCAATACCCTATCTCCAAGTCTAGTTGATTCTACTCTCAGAATATCTCTTTTGTTGCTGCTTTTTATTCTCACTGCACCTCATTCTTTTTTTATGCTGGACCAGCACAACTGCCTGCCTCTGGTCACCTGCTTGTGACATCATCCTTCAGATGGTCACCATTTTCACCCTGATTCTCATTCATTTCTCTCTCTCTCTCTCTCTCTCTCTCTCTCTCTCTCTCTCTCTCTCTCTCTCACACACACACACACACACACACCCATCCACACCTGGCATTTCATCTGCTTTTCCACTGGAGTATTATGTCCAAACCTCATTTTGATTTTCCAGAACAATTGCAGTTCATACCCACCTGCCTTTCCATGGCTTAGCTCTCCCTGATGCCACTGTGCCAGGCTTCACTCAGTTCTGTAGGACTCAGCTTTCCCTTCCTGCCTTCAAGGATTAAAGAAAATGTCACCATCTCTGAGATGATTTCCTCATTTTTGTACGTTTTTCCACAAGACTTTGCTTTTGAAAATACATGTTTCTGTCCATTTTGTGTGATGGCTAGTCATCTGCATGTTGGTGACTTCCCAAGGTTGTAAACACTTTACAGCAGGCACTTCATCTTGTTCATCTCTCTCTGTCCACAGGAAGTGTTTATTGAATGACTGAGTGAATAAATGAATATGAATGGATAAATAAAAATGAATGAAAGTGTGCTTTTGATTAAACAGCAGAAGTAATTTTCTTTTGAAGTCTCTGCTTGGATAACTTTTACTAATTCAAATATAATGAAAAAGCAGAAGTCCTGTTGGAAATGTGTATTGTGTTAACATTTTAGAATTGCCTCTGGACGGTGTTTTTGTGTTTCACATTGTTGATTTTGCTACACTGTAATATAATTAACTCTGTGAGTTATAATTAAAACAGTGAAACCATGCACAGAGCTACATAATTGCTTTCTTTTCTCTTTGAACAGGAGAGCATATCGAGACAAATTGAAGTTTTGGACTCATTGTGTACTGGCAACATTAATTATGTTTACTGTATTCTCATTTTTTGCTGAACAGGTAAGTTTCATATACCTTATGTAGGGATCAAACAGTATTTTTTGATATATTAGTATCTGGTTCTTTTAGAAAAGGATATAACTTTCCAAGAAAATTTTAATTTTTTTTGTTTGTTTTTAACTCATATTTCAGAATGTCAAATGTACTTCATAATATTTAGGCATCAAATGTAATTATTTATCTTCTAGATGCATAACCAGTATTCTTTTACCTGGAACTCAATAGATTAACTTGCAGACTTCAAGCTAAAACTGAAAAGCTCTATATATTTTTAATGAAAAAACGCCTAGAATCTTCATCTGATACTATTTTTTATGGGCTCCATTTTTTTTTTTTTACAATCTTTCTAAAATTGACCATCGTGTCATCTTCAGACTTTCCATTGTCTTGAAGACGGTGTCCTTTGTGCTCACTTATATTTTTCTCACATTTCCTTTGAATTCCTGAGAGTTTTCCATGCAGGCATACACATGGCCTCCTTCAGGTGAGGGTCCAGAAGTAGAAGGGGCATTTGTGAGGTGAAAAAAAGGGACAAGAGAATCCTTATTAGGCTGCAGGTATAAAATGCTCTGAACAAAAGAGTTTGAAGAAGAGAGGGAACAGGGTCTTGGCTGACCAGACTTGTGCAGGGCAAGCAAACCTAACCTTAGCCTCCTTTCAAGGTGACTGTTAAGTGGAGCTTTTTCATCTGTCATTTATGGGACACTTACATTGAATTTCCTTACACCGAGAAGGGAGAGGAGGAGATCGAGGTACTGAGAGCTTTAGGATAAACAGCACCTGGACTTCCTGCCTCAGGGAATATAAATCTTGTTCTTGATGTTTGTTGCCATTGTTCCTGGCAGGTAAAAATCTTAGGAAAAAAAAAATCTTAAAAAGACTACGTTCTTTTTGAGCAGGAGTCCACTGAGGAACCTGTGAGTCTGCTGTGTGCTGGCCTGTGAGCGGGAAGGAGAAGGGACCCGGACAGAAAGGAGCAGCTGGTGGCAGTGGAAGGGAACCAGGAGGGTCCCATCTGTGTCGTTTATACCACCAGAGAATAGGGAGCCAGAGAGGCAGGAGGAGAAAGAAAGGGAGAGTTATAAATCCCCTCTGCTCTCTGGAACCTTGCTCTTTACGTACTTGAATCAAATTCCTTAACCTCTCTACCATGCTCACAAACAAACCAGCCAGCGCTGCCTCTTCCTCTGCCTCAGAATCCCAGCTCATCAGTCAAACCATGGAGGTTTATGCATGGGCAAAGTCCTGCTTCCACCTCAAGATGGGCAGGTAGACAGTAGGATCCCAAGTTGAAACCATAAAGGACACATTTTCTCATCAAAACTTTGTTGTAATGATGGTCAGATTTTCTCTTTCAGGTTTCTCATGGATAAACAGTTTCTAAGTTTCTAATCCAAGTTCTAAGCTAGTAAATTACAAATGAACTTTTTGCTGCCTTACAACCCATTTATAAATTGAGTATTACCTGTATTTTAAAATGATTGTTGTGTTTAAGTATTGGGAAAAAATGGTGACAGGATTTTAATGTAGGGTTTCTTCTTCTTCTTTTTTTTTAAAGAATCATATGTAGATATTTTTAAACCTGGAGACAGTGTCTTATGAAGGAAACATAGCCAGTTTCCTTCAATAGAAAGACTTGACAAACAGACATCTTGAAAATAAATATGCTTGATAATCACTGTGTAAAAATCTGTAGTTATAAGTGAAGCTTGGGCCAAAATAATTTTAATCTCTGTGATTTAAATATCTTGTGGGCACATATCTAGGTCCATAGAATCTACAAAGCCAAACAAAGTAGTGGTTGATTTTGTTTTGGAGAGGAATAATGGGATTGTTTGCTGTCAGTGGTTTTTGTTTGTTTGTTTTTGTCTTTTTCTAATGTATAAGACTGGAAATGATTAAGGTTATATGACAGTCAGAAAGTTTGTCAACATGGAAATTGAAATTTATTTTGTCTTTCATCATTTAGTTAATTGCACTTAAGCGGAAGATTTTCCCCAGAAGGAGGATACAAAAAGAAGCAAGTCCCGATCGAATCAGGGTATAGAAGCTCTTCATTTGAAAATCATCTACCTCAGCATTCACTGAGCATTTTAAAACTTGCCATCACAGAGATGCCCTCATGTCGTGATGCTTAGCCGGCTTGTCCTGAAGAAGGAAAAAAACACTCAGTACATGGATATAGCCTCGTGACCAGAAATTGTTTAACCAACACACTGAAAACCTGTTTTGAGCAGCTCTGAACTGGTTTTCCTTTTAAAGCATTTGTTCATGGACCTGTCATTCTTTTAACAAAAAGGCTCACTGACAAGAGACAGCAGCCAAGTTCATGGCAACCATTGCCAACTAACTTCAACTTGTGAAGATGACTTGGCAGTGAATATTAAGACACCCCAGTCTTTGCATTCCAAAGCCTTTTGCTATGGTTTTACATTTTTGTTCTTTTGTTTTTCTTTTTTTCATTTCTCATTTTTAAAATAAGTAGCTACTAAGTTAACTGGTTATTCTTCTGAAAATAATGAATTGACATGTCTAAACATGTTTTTATAGATGTTATTTAAATAATGCAGCAATATCACCTATTGGCTGTATCTAAATTATGGATTTTATTGACATTTAAGACTGTAAATGGTCTTAAATGACTTATAACTACTAACAAGCTCAATGACTGACATCTGAAATACTTTGTCCTTATTTCCTTTAGCCCCTAAGAATACTGTGATTTCATGTAGAAGCCTAATTACAAAGGGCTAGAGTTAAGTAGCAGAGCTACTTCCCAGATGTAATTATGTTTTGGAAATGTACATATTCAAACAGAAGTGCCTCATTTTAGAAATGAGTACTATTGATGGTACTGGCACATTACAGTGTTGTCTTTTTTAAATATTCATCAGTATATTCCAGTTGGTTTGGTATAATGCAGGGGTCAGCAAACTTTTTCTGTAAAAAGGCACATAGTAAATATTTGCAGGCCACATGTGTCTCTGTTGCATTTTCTTCTTAGTTGTTTAGTTAAAACATTTTTTAACCTTTACAAGTATCAAAACCTTGTTTAGCTTGTATCAGTACAAGAACAGACCACCAGCTGGTTTTGGCCCACAGGCCATTGTTTGCTGACCATTAGGATAGAGAATTAGTATTTTTATGTATGGGTAAGCCCTGACGTTCAGCCATATTTTATTTATATCATTATATAGTGGATTTCTGGAGACCAGATTCCACGAGTCCTTTTTGAACTCTGATAGGTATTTTAAATCATGATCTCAACAGTATTCTTTTAAAGTGGCACACATATTTTGTAAAAAGAAATTGTAAATACTGTGTTTGTGCTGTGAGAGTTATGTATTTCAAAAACTGAAGTCTCATAACAACTTACATTTTGTCTGATGCTTTCTTTTATTTTTAAATCTCTGAGGAGTGAGTTTATTGTTATCCAGAATCAATAATCACATGAATACAGTGTGTCAAGGTTTGCTAAACACTATTAAAAACAAGTGGAGAGTAGTATTAGGAGATGGTAGTGATATAACATACTGGAGAATGTCATTTTATAGGGAGAAAATAAATTCTAGATGGGATTTATCATATAATAAAAATTTAGAAGGTATCATTTATTTAAAAGTAAAGAATTTATTTTAGAAAAGTTGTAGAGAAATGAACATTTGAATGTGATGGAGATTTTTGTGGTTAGATGAATATAGTTTACAGTTAGGAGCTTAATATGTAAATGGGATGGATAATACAGAATATTCGTAGAATCATTCATCTAATGATTTTATAATGATTCTGTTAAAGTCATTAGGACAAAGGAACCTCAGTAGTTGAGTAGTCAAATGGTTTCAAAAATTTTTAAAGCTTCGGAATCATTAGTTCAAATGAAATCCTGTTGAAGTCCAGTATATATTATTGAAGAAGGAAACTGCTCATCCTGCTTGACCCCAGGGTTTACCTCTGAACTCCCAGGTCTCACAGGCAGGTTCAAACGACAGCTGGAACTATGCTCAGCATTTTCTCATTGAGGAAACCAGGGTGAGGAAGATTACGTGACTTGTCCAAGGTCTGACAGCCAGTTTGAGGCAGAGGTGGGTTGGAGCATAGGTTTTGTGTGTCTGTTTTCCCATCCCACCAGTCAGTAACATAACTGGCACATAACATAACTGGCACAAGTAGGAAAAGCACATACTCTGCGCAGTCAGACTTCTGGGGTTCAAGTCCTGGAACCTGGACATCGTTTGCTACAATTCAGTATTCTCCTCTAAAATGTGGAGATGATACTGGTGCCTACATCATAGGCTTATGGTGATGATTAAAGGAAATGACATGTGTAATGCACCCAGCACAGTGCCTGGCAAATACTTTTGCCCAGTAAAGTCAGTGGTGATGATGGTAGTGGTGAAAGTATGTGAAAGGATTGTTATCCAAGCCAGGGGTGAGGTTTTTAGTATAGACATTAGGATGAAATGATTACCTTGCTCTTAGTTAGGTGACACCTTTTTTAATTAAAAAAAAAAATGCCCTTTGCCTACTCCATTTTTTTCAAAAATGGTGTTTTTTTTTTTAAAGATTATTTCTACATGTACTGCAAAGTATACAAATAGTGACTAACAGAGAATGGAGCTAAAAGAAAAGTGTAATTATGATTCTGATTAAAACATTTAAGGAAGAAACAGCACCAACCCCACAAAAATTCTTTGCATGTAGAAAAGAGAAAGGAAATACTCTAATTCATTCCTTGAGGTCAATACTACCCTACACCAAAGCCTGGCTCAGTTACCACAAGAACGGAAAATTATAAGCCATCTACCTCATGAATCCCAAATGAAACACTAACAAGCTGAATTCACTTATTCCCAAAGGAACAGCTCTTTATGATGAAATTGAGTCCTCCAGGAATGCAAGGTTGGCTTAATGCTTGAAAATCAATGTAATTCACATCAGCAGGACAGAAAAAAGAAATTGCATGATACTCTCAATGGACCTTTCCTTTCTTTAAAAAAGATTATGGTAATTCCACAAGTAGAAAGTCTAACACAATGACTTCTCATCTGTTGAACATTTACAAAGCTCTTGTCATATTTATTTGCTTTATTTAGTTACTTAGTTATTTGTTGGCATATTTTAAAGTAAATCCCAGTCTTCATGGAGACGAGTACAAGGCCTCGGTATTTAGAGGCTTGTCAGTCTTAATTTCTCTTTCCCATTGGCCTTAATAACAACTATGTCTTAGTACATTCTACATGCTAAATGCTTTATATTCATAATCTCATTTCATTGTCACATCCACATTTTACTATTGAGGCCTAACTAGTTTAAGTGTCTTGCCTGAGTCTTAACTATTAAGTGGTAGCATCAGCTGTTGTCCTAAGGCACTCCAAAATTCTCTTCTTAGCCACTAAGATACACTTGGATTGCAAAGGACAAATCTTACTCAACCTGCTTGAGGGGGAAAAAAGGCTGCAGGAGAGGAAACTCTGCCAAGACTGTCAACGTATCCCATCCCTGTCTCTCTCTGCATGTCAGCCTTTCTCCCCATAGTGGGGTCCTAGCAGCTCCTGGCTTACATTCCTCAGAGAAGCAGGAAGCTTCCTCTCCAGCTTCAGTATAGAAAGCCCTAATGGAAGAGAGTTATTCTGATTGGCTTAGTCTGTGGCCAGGGGAAGGGAGACTTGCCAAAAAAAAAAAAAAAAAAAGAGGGGAGGGGTGCTGGGCTGAGCAAAAACAAATCTAGCTTCACAGAATCAAGATTTGGTGCATGTGGAAGACCAAGTTTTGGATTAATTACTCAAGTTGAAGGTAAGCTCCCATATTTGAGAGCAATTGGAAAAATCAAATCTGTTAATTAGAATACTGTGAACCTTATATATATTTTTCATTACTGAAAGGATTCAATGAAACCTTTGTACAGTATCAGTACAGTACTTGCCACATAATACTCTATAAATGATTCACAATTATGGTTATTATGGTTCATAATTGGTGCCAAGTTATCTTTCTGACCTTGCTTCTGCTTTTCCTCCCCTGCCATTCTTACCCATGGCCAGCCACATCATATTTTCTCAAACACATTATGCACTTTTATGACTGTACTCTTCCAGCTGTTAGTATTGCTTGACCTGTTTTTTATTCTTTATCTGTCTGTTAAACTCCAATTCATACCTCAAAGTCCATCCCCAATTGCTAGTTTGTCTGCTGAGAAAATTTCTAAGAGATTAGAAAATTTAGTCACCTTGAGTTCTTTGAGACAGTAAATAAGGGAATAAGGGAATATTAGGCTTTCAAACAACCTTAACAAAATTCTACACCACTGGTTACTAAAAATAATAAAACATTTTGTCAGGAATCCAAGTAAGGAGAGTAAATGGGTGGTGATATATATGGAGGGTTATTAACTGCGGTTTTCTAAGAATTAGCACTGAGATTTATACTAGGCAGTCTGCAAGTATGATCAAAATCAATGAAACACGAAGTCTGCCAAATCTTAGATAAAAGATGTAAAATACGTGATTAAAAACAAAACAAAAAAAATTGCAGAACTGGTAGCAAACTAAGGTACAAAAGTTAAAATATATTTCTAAATTATTTAAGGGGAAATAGATACACTAAAAAAATAAAAATACTGCAAATTTAAAATTGTACATTATCTCTAGGTAATGAAATTATGAGCAAATTTAATTTTCCTCATAAAATATTCTAAAATTGCTTTATAATTAATATTACTTTTAAAACAAAAACAATTTAACAGTAAATGTTAGGTAAAAATTTAATAACCCATATTAAATTTCCAGTGGAGAGTAGAATGCTTCTTATTAGCCAGCCCCAGGAATCCATTTTAAGAGACTTCGTATGTGATAAAATAGTTATTCTAATTATTGTGTTTTTATTTAGTTGCATAAGGATTAAAATTTGAAACTTGAACATGGATGAGTTCTTTGTTGGAAATAGAAAAGTCAAAAGATGATATAATCCAATCTTGATTATTCATGGGTCAGAAAATTAATTCATACCCATTGTTCCTTATTTCTTGACTGTTTTTCACATTTTTAAGTTTCTTAACATTTCAGAAAATAAGGCAATGACATTAGTAAGTCACCAGATGGAGATGTTGAGCTATCCTTGTTAAAGTGACAAATCATGTTAGTAGTTCCAAACTTTAGGCAGTATGAGAAAATGCAAGTTCCCAGTCCCCACTTACAGAGTTAATTTGGTAGGCCTTGGATGGGACCTGAGAATATTTTAACACCACTTTCCCATTTCATCCTATGCAAATGATCTTAATAAAGGTTGGTCCATGACCACACTTTGAGAAACTCTGATATTTGAAGCCATGTATATATGAAGACATTTAGAGAAAGAGTACAAATTGGAAAAAAAAATGAGTAAAACCAAGTCCTGGGGAACTCCAACATCCATGAGTCCACTGAAGGAGGAAGAGCTAGCAAAGATATTGAGAAGTTGCCAGAATAATAAGAAGATAACATGAATGTATAGCTATAGAAGCCAAAAGAAGACAGAATGGAACTCAACAAATGGGTGGTTAACAATTTTGTCTGTTGCTGAGTGTCAGATGAGGACTAGAGAATGTCTATTTGATTTAGCAACATGGAGGTCAGTGGTCACTTTAGAGTGAGCACCATTTTGAAGAAGTGAGAGGGGCCAAAGTTGGTTTAGACTGTTTTTACAAGAACATGTGAGGAGAGAAAAATGAGGCAACAAACTTAGATAATTCTTTCTAGAACTTTGACTGCTAAGAAGAAGACATGTGGGAATAGTAGCTTGTTTGGAAATAGGCCGAGGAAATTTTAAACTTGTGAGAGATTTGAGTATTTGTAAATGTTAATGAAAGGATAGAGCTGAGAGAGAAAAATAATGGGTAATGTGAGATTTTTGCAAGATAAACCATGGAACTCAGAATAAAGGCTGAGGGTCATCTGTCCTAAGAGGTGGAAAGGATATACACACATGCAGATAGGTTGCAGGTTTAATGGCAGAAAATATGGCGGTTTCAGTCTGAACTACTTCCTCAGAAAAAATAGGAAGAGGATCAACTACTTAGCATGAAGGAAGAATTGAAGGTCGAGTAGAGTGAAAAAGGCTTAAAATAGTAACTGGGGAAAATGATTTGGCCAGAAGGAAATGGGAGAATCTGGGGTAATGTTGAGGGCCCAATTGAGGAACTCATAAATTTAGAGTACTGCAAATTTTCTCCAGGTGCACCAGAGCTGGGGTCAACACAGAGAAAGATAGTTGGATGTTTGCAGAAATAACATTTTGCCAGAGAAATGCAGTGAAAGTACAGGTGGCTATTTGCAAGAGACTGACTGAAATGATGGAATTTGAATGTAAGAAAAGAAGAGGTGGGGCTCATAGAGAAAGGAAAAGTAAAAAGGTAGTGGATTGGAAGTTTTGCTGAGATTGGCAAATGGTTTTAGTGGAAACAGATGAGACTCAGATGGAACGGTAGGAGGTTTGAGGGTAGGATGTCTGAAAGAGTAATTTTGGAAGTGCAGCTGCTTCAGGTGTGGTCATAGAAGTTGAGGGACTTTGAATAAAATGCAGGAGCAGGTCATCCCATTCAGTGAATAAACAGGGGAGGCCTATTAAAAGGTAGATAACAAGACTGTTTGAGACATCTGCCTACAAAATTATCTTTTCAAATTATGCTTTGATTCTGTCTAACTGTGATTGCCAAAGTATCAACTAGTTATACATAAACTTGCCCTTTTCAAATCTTCCTCATTTTGGTGAGTGGAGTTATAGCGGGGATGCAACAGAAGCATGAGAAATTTTTGTTTACAGAAGAAAGTGATAGAGTGACCCAAAAGGGAAGATCCAGAGCAATGGGAAAGAAGGAAAAATAGAGAAGAGGTGTAGTGAAGACGCATATAAGAGAGAATGGGAGAGAGCTGGCAGCTGCCATTAAAGTTTCCTATGCAGACTTGGAGGAAAGAAGCTCCCTAGAAAAGGGATGTGTAGGAAGTTGAAAACAAATAGAAGTTTGATGCACAAAGTGTCACTTCACTAAATTTTTAATAAAATCGATATCATTTGCTAGTTACAGGTAGAATTAGATGGAACAACATGTGAGAGACTAGCCTCAAGCTTGCGATAGCGTTGAGAACCACAAAGTCCTTCTAAATCAGTCTATGCAAGCAGTTTTCTCTTTGACCAAATTACTCCTGATTTCTTAGATCTTTTTTTTTTTGAGAAATACTTTCTAAAGACTCAGAATACCTTGTGACATTTTTTATATTCTAAGTAACTCTTATATTTGAAAGAGCTGTTATATATTTTCCATCTAAAAATCCACATTTGTTAATAAAATATTAATTCTAACTTTTACGATTAAAATTTTTTAAAAAATGTTTCTGGCACTGTAGGCATGCATATGTTTGATATTCAGGAAATAGTATGCCCGTGACTCAACAGACAAATTATTAGAAGTAACAAAAATGTTTAGCAACTTGATATAAGAATAAAATCAATATCAGAACTCAATTGGATTTTTATATACCAGCAACAATTAGAACAAAATAGCAATAAAATGTTATTTATAAATAAATTTAATAAAAGTGCAAACCATGCATAGGGAAAAATTAACTTTCTTGAATGACATTAAAGAAGTTGTAAATTAGTAGAGAATCCACTACATTCAATAATAGGAAGGCTCAGTTCTCTCCAAATTGATTTATAGATCATTGCATTTCCCACCAAAATCCAGCAGGTTTGCTTTTCATGGCACTTGAAAAACCGATTCTAAATTTTACTTGAAAAGCAAAAGTTTAAGAATACTCAGGATACTCCTGAATAAAAGAATATGATGTGATACTTGCCCTAATAGCTATCAAAGCTTTAATAAAGCTGGAATGGTGAAAACTGTAGTTTTAGCACAGGGCTAAGCAAACTGAACAGTGGAACAGACTAGAGAAGCAGACTTGAAAACACACAGGAACTTGACATATGACATATGTTGTAGGGAAAGTATACACTATTTAGTAAGTTGGTTTTCACATGGGGAAAAAAAAATAAATGAATCCTTCCTCACACCATGCACAAAAATCAATTCTAGATGAACAAAAGGTTTAAAATAAAAAATAAAACCTTAGAACTTTATATTTTTATGACTTCAGGATACAGACCTTTGAAAAGATACAGAAAAAGTCCTAAAGATTAATACTCAGCATATAAAAATACCTACAAATCAATAAGAAACATAAGCTATCCAATTGTAAAAATGAGTACAACCCCAAATAGATACTTTAGAGAAAATAACATGCAAATGGCCAATAAACATAACAAGATCTTAATCTCATGAGAGATTAGAGAAATATAAAAGAAAACCTCAAAGATATTTTACACTTACTAGATTGACTATACCAAGAAATGATGAGTATATAGAACAATGGGGATTCATTCTGTTGGTGGGAGTATAAAGTGGAAACCAGTTTGGCATTACCGAGAATCATCTAACTTACAACCAGCAACTTCACACCTAGATATTCTGTTAAGAACTTCAGCATTATTTGTATAGGCTGCAATCTTAAAATACTCCACCTGTCCACAGACAAGAAAATCAATGAATAAATTGTGAAATAGAATCACAATGGAATATTATATAGCAGTGAAAAATAAAAACTATAGCTACACAGAATCATATAGATTCTCAGTAAAATTTTAGTAAAAAAGGGAGTGGCAGAACACTACATAGAACACGGTACAGTTTTTTGTACTGCCCAAACACAAATGAGACTAATCAGGGTTGTTTAAGGTCACATATATGTGGTAACAAAACTTAGAAAATGGGTGAGGCAAATATTTACACAAAATCCAGAATAATTAAAAAATTATTTCTGAATGAGAAATGAAGGGATGGGATGGAAAGGACTTCCTCAGGAGAGTCAATGGTTCTGGTAAAACTGCACCTCACAAATTAGGTAGTTCATTCATTATGTTTCATAATTTAATACTCTTTCGCACTTGTCAAATATAAAAATAAAAAATTTAAACTAAAAAAACCCCACAAACACACACAAAAACAAAAAACGGAAAACAATAGGTCCGAAGCGTGTCAACCGAAGACCTAGGCCTGCAAGGTGCTCTGGACCCACAGTCTCGTGATCAGTAGCTGTGTGCCAAAAAGCGCACTGAACGCATGCGCACTGCAACTAGCCAATCAGCGACACTCCTGCGCGAGACGAGGCTGGCCCTTTTCCCGCGCGAATTCTGAGTTGCCTCAGAGAGCGTCGAGGTAGCGAAGCGGACATCACAGATGAGAAGCTGGGGTAGGGGAGGCCAGCGTGGCGTGGTCACCTGTCGGAGACTTGTGGCCCTTTGCCATTGGGATTTTTTTCAGGCGTGAGGGGAGGAGTTTGTCCAGCGCGGGAGTCCAAGCCAGAGGCTACTCTTGCGAAGTAAACCTTTCTCGTTGGCTCCACCAGGGGCCTCTGACAGGAAAATGAAGGCAGTGAGCCTCACGGAGGGCAGGGCCTTGAGCGGGCGAGGGACCAGGGACGTGGGACGAGGGACGAGGGGCAAGTTGTCCAGCTCGGGAGTCCGAGCCAGAGGCTACTCTTGTCTCGTGAGGTAAATCTTCCTTGTTGGCTCCGCCAGGGGCCTCTGACAGGGAAATTTAGGCAGTGAGCCAAACGGAGGGCAGGGCCTTGAGCGGGCGAGGGGTGAAGGGCGAGGGGCGAAGGGGCAGCCGCGGGCCGAGCTGGACCTGACGGTTTACGCCGTCCTGGGCACGTTGGCCGCAGAGGAGAAGGGTGGACATCCGTCAGCCATTTCTCCCTCCTGCTGGCGCAAACCCGTCACAAATGATTAAAATTAAGCAAGGGCCGCTCTTCATTTGTCCTCGATGCCTGGAAATTTTCCATGGATGTTAATTTTCCGCGGCGCAGATTGCAGGACGTTTTTATTTTATACTTATGTTGCCGTAAGCTTATTTTTGGCATGCTCGTGGTCGGTCCTGCCAACTACCATTTCACTTTGCGACTGAAAAGCAAAAGCTAGATTTGCTCTCAGTCAGCCATACACTGGCAGAGGCAGGAAAAATTCCCATCTCCCAGCCCACAGGTGCGAACTCTCCATAGTATCACACCTGCAAGCAGGGTTTACGCTCTCATTATCTTGTTAACCTTTGGTTCATCTAAATAAATGAGGAGACTCGTAAAATGTTATTCCACTAAGATAACCTGTATTTGAGATTTTGAATTTTACCAGTTTATTTAATGGTGTCTTTGGATTCAGAAGTTTTGAGAGATCTTTTTATTTTTTAATCAGAAAACATCTAAATATGGTGCCCTCTGGAAGAAAACATACCGGGAAATCTGGGAGGACATCAATGGAGGATCAGGTTATAAGAGCCTATGACTTTGAGAAAGAAGATAAAAAAGATCTGAGTGTTTCAGAGGAGGATGTTACTGAAGGTACAGTGTATCTAATATTGCTGGGCACTGACTATGTCCTGCAGTTAATTTATTTTGAACCTATTGTATTTTAAACTATAAGAAAATTTTGTAAAGCATTTTCATGTATTTCATGTTTCTCATTTGGAGTTGGAGTAGCTTATAATAGCATCTCTTGGCTTTGCAGTCATTCCCAAAATGTCTGATAAATAGTCCATGGCTTATTATAACATTAACACAAGAAGACTCCTAAAATTGTCCCTATGAAATGGTCCTGGATCTTGATTTAATTCCACCTAATCTTTAGAGAAAGCATTGCATTTATATATCTGCTTTAACAACTCATGTGGCAAAAAGCCTAAAAGATCTCAAGATATTACTTCATTAAAAATTACCAAAAGAGCATACTTAATTTCAAAAATATTTTTATTTTTTATTGTCAATACAGAGAAGACTCCAGTAATTGATAAGCATGGGAAGAAAAGGACTTCAGGAGTAGAAGATATGGGGTAATGTACTTAAAATAATTTTTGCCTGTTAAAGTACTTTAAGTCTACTTTGGTGGTTCAATTAGTATTATATGTAAAATACTGGGTGTGTGATATTCTAAAATAAGCATGGTATTTTATGGATCCTTAATTAAAAGTTTTTAAATGTAATTTCTTCACAGGGGCGAAGTACAGAATATGCTGCAAAGATTTGGAGGTATGTTTTAGGCAATACTTGCATTTAAAGAAAGCTTTTTAAAACCATGTAACTTGTATAATAGGAAATTTTAATCAATGTACTCAAGACTCATTTAATGCCTTGTTCTCATATGTAAGATTTTTCATAAATATGTGATTCAACTTCATCAGTTTCCTTACTTAACCTTTCCAGTTGTTAATGTGAAGAGTTCAAATGGTACTAACAGCGGTTAGGTATGAATGATGCTTTTATTTTATGTATGTGTGAATTTAATGGACTGTGAAATTTTAAAACAAAATGGATTGGAAACGTGTATAGACTTTTTTTATGTTCCTCTTTGTATGGACTTTCACAGACTCTTCCACAGACTAAATGATACAAACATACTCATATGTATGTTGTTTTTCTATTTTCTCAATTTAGTTGTTTTCTACGACTTTCCTTTCTTTGTAAATTGATGTCTTTAAAATAACTTTTTATTTTTACATTATTAAACTATGTAGTTGAGAGCCTTGCTAGCTAGTAAGATGTATAATCCGATAAAAATTTCATAAACTTTAAATGGTATGTCAAATATCAGATACATTAATGGTGTTAGGGGATATAGTACTCAAGAGAGTCAATATTTGGCTTCTCTATATGTCTTATTCATTGAATCTTATCTTCTTGAAAGCTTTGCTTTATTTGGTGGTGGCAAAATGCTTGTTTTGTAATTTGTCATATAGTATTATTGATGGATATTAGAAATATAAAATCATTTAATAATCAGGATTACTGACAAATAGCTATTGGTGGTAGATCCATATGCACATGTTTAGCAAAGCATTAATTGAAGTATTAAAAGAATTTGATGAAATGCAGTACTTATGGGTAAAAATCATGAAAGTTTTTAAAAGGGTTCTTGAATGAATTTATTTAGATATATATTTAAGATTTTTCTATGCTTGATCTTTATCTCTTTTAGTAAATAATATGCTTAAAAGTATTACTATAATTTTTAAAAATAATTTTCTTATTCTTTGATTAAACTTTTTATCTTTTTTGGATTTTAAAAATATATAGTTTCATGTGTTTCATATAATGAGTTTTAATTATAATTCATCTAAATGTGTTCTTTCAGTTGGAGAGTATTTTGTAAATTTAGTTAAATTTAACCTTTGTGTTTTCTCATGAGGAAATTAGTCTGTCCTTGAGATCCTTTTTTTTATTAGCTTTTTTTAATCATCTAATCTCTAAATTAAAAAAAATCTTTAGCTAGGAAAATCAGAACTGGGATATTAATAATAAAGATTTCTCAGAAAAAACAAACTTATTGATATTATACCCATTTTAAAATTTAATTTAAAATGTCTTTCTGAAACCTTTAAACCAACTTTACCCATATTTATTTGAATATATAGGGACAAAATATGTAATTATCTTCAACATTAAAATTTAATGAATATTTATTTTCATATAGCTGACATTAACAAGGCTCTTTTTGCCAAGAAAAAAAGACTAGAAATGTATACCAAAGCTTCTATCAAAACCAGCAGCCAGAAAATTGAACATGTTTGGAAAACCCAACAAGAGCAAAGGTATGGTTGTTGTTTGTTTCACAGCCACAGCATTTTTATCATTTCATAGTATTCACTGGTACAAATTATGAAAAATACTATCTTATATTTATTGAGGTTTCCAGTAAAAAGTATATTTGGTTTGATTTTTCTCTAAGTCCATTAGTCCTATAACCTCACTCCGTTATAGACTTGAGATATTTTTCCTAGAAATCAATAAAGTTTACCTTTATCCCCTTTCAAATAAAAATTGAAGTTTTTTTTTGCTATGAAGGTAATTTGTATTTGTTCTAGAAATACACTAGCTGAATAAAAGTAAATGTCATATAAACCATTAGCCTTTTGATAGTTAATTGTTTAACAGTGTAGAAAAGGATTAATCATAAATAATTTGTATATTTTAGCTAAATTAACTACTCTTTTGTATAAAATCATTGTTGTACCAAAATGAGGAAAAATTACATGAAATATATCTATTTGGAAATCTTATAATAATTTTATTGAATCTATTTGTCATATCAGAACCCATATTCAAGAGAAAATGAAAAAACCTGAGTAGCAGTAAAATGGAATTATCTGGAAAATTTATATATACAATAAAATTTCCTTAGTTTTCAAGAGCTAAAGCATGTGAGAGGGCTTCTCTGTTGTCTGGTTAGGAAGATGAATACTTTTGGAATCAGTATAAATCATAATTTTACTTCTTGGTTTTATATACGAAAGTTTAAGATGTTTTTATATTTCCTTCTTTTATTATAGTATAAATTATGTAAAGTGAATTTTGTTTTGAATTTTTTTTTCCATATTGGTTTGAAAAAGACAATATTCACATTATGTTTTACAGGCAGAAGCTTAACCAAGAATATTCTCAGCAGTTTCTGACTTTGTTTCAGCAGTGGGAGACAGATGTGCAGAAAGCTGAGGAACAAGAAGAAAAACTAGCTGTCAGTATCATGGTTAGCTTTATTATTAATCTATTATATCCAAGTATCAAGTAGGAATGGAGAGCCTAGCCTTGTAGGATACCCATAGAACTATGCTAGATTCCATTACCCATTGCTAGCTATATGTTTTGGTCCTTCTGAATGGTAAACCTGAGAACAGGCACATACCATACTCGTAAAAGTTGTTGGTCTTTGCTTACTATATTGGTCGAGATTCTTGCACTTCCAAGTGACAGAAATTTGTCAAAGTACAAAAGAAAGATTTTGGTTTATATAAAAGAAATCCGGGGGTTCTTTAGCTTTCAGCATAGCTGTTTGTGGGTGGGGAAGGATTGCTTGTGTAAGATCATCTTGGCTGTCTCCAGTTCTTAGTAGCCTCTCTCAGTGAGGTAAGCAAGATAGCTTCTTGCAATCCCAAACTTCACTATAAATTTAGTAATCCCTGTGGACTAAGATAGTCTTTCTCAGTATCTTTGGCAGAAAAGTCCTATGGAGAAATATCACTTCAATTTGGATCATTTGCCCATTCCTGAACTGGTCATTATGGTCAAAACATGGTTTACTCTTAATGGTCAGACTTGTGTTACCTGCCCATTTCCATGGCAGACGGAAGTCAACTCCACCCATATGTAACTACATTAACCTTCCTTTTATTTCATCCTTTCACTGTAAAATTATCACACATTTCTTATCTAAGAGCTAAGGTGCTATTCATATTAAATAGCTATAAGGATTGGTCAAACAGTTCAGTTTTGGAAATGTTAAATTTAAGATGTATATGAAATATACCAATTTGAGATGGAGTAGGCCACTAATATGAATACGGAGTTCAGAAAAGAAATATGGGCTTAACATACAAAGTTGGGAATTCTCAACATAAAGACAGCATTTAAGCCATGAAATCAGATAAGATCACCAAAGGAATGGTTGTAAATGTAAAAGAGATGTTTAAGTACTTCAATGTTTAGAGTTCAAGAAGATGAGGAAGAACCAGTAAAGGACACTGAGAATGAGTGGCCTAACAAGGTAGAAAGAAAACCTTTTAAGAAAAGAGGGTTAAGTTTTTCATGTGCTGTTCATAGGCCAAATAAGGTAGATTTGGCAGTGTGAAGGTCATTGGTGTCGATCAGAATGTTTCTGATCAGTCTTGAACAGAATGATTTTGGTGGAATAGTGAATGCAGAAACTCAGTTGGAATGAGTTTACGAGAATGGAAAAGAAATGGGGTGGTAGCCTGAGTAGAAAAGGAATAGTGAGTGGTTTTTGTTAAGAATGGAGAAAGAGCAGCATGTTTGGATGCTGTTAGGAATCTTGAGGAAAAAATAAAAATGGGAAGAGGGGGGACAGTCTGACTTGGGAATGGATGAGATTTGTGAAGAAGTTGGCCTTGGCAGGGAACCAAGGATAGTTCATCCTTAAAAACTAGAGAAGGTAGAGAATATATGAGCACACAGAGGAATATAGGTGGGTGGGTTGGATATGGTTATAGGATACTGAAAGTTCTCTTTGGATTGCTTCTATTTCTTTAGTGAAATAATTAAGGTCATCAGATGATGGAAATGTTGCCTTTTGAAGTCAAATGAGAAGGTATAAAATACTTTCCTGAGAGAGGACTAAGGAAATATAATTGCCAAATAGCATTAAGGGTCCAATTTAGGCCAGTGATCATGACTTAGAGTGAGACCTATTAGCATAGTCGTGGGGTTTTCTCCATGACTTTACTCTGCAGGAATGCAAGCATAGTAACTTGAGAGGTGGATTTTCCAGGGATGGAGTTTAGCTGAACAAGTATGGCAGAGTAAGAAGGGAGCAAGATATACATGTAAACGAGTAGTTACAATGGAATTTACACTGGGAAGGAAATAGAGGACATGGGAATAGGGATAGGAGACAGTGAAAAGTAGGTAGGATGAAGAAGTTTTAGGTCTTGATAGATTATTGAGCCATAGTACTAAAAAGAGTGAGCTAGAACAGTAGGGAGGGTAGTGGTTGAATATTGGAGTATGTGCAAAACAGTATAGAATGGTTAGAGCCTGGATTCTGGAAGTATACTGTTTGGAATCACATTCTGGTTTGACCAAATACTAGCTGTGAAACTATGGAAAAATTTTCTTTATGCTTCAGTTTCATCATCTTATGAAAGGGAGATAACAAGACTACCTATCTCATTTAATTTAAATGAGTTCATATATAATGTTATTTAAGAGAGTTCAGAGTAGTATGTAACATAGTTAATATGAAGTTTGCTATTATTAGTACCATGTAGAGGTTATAGTTAATTGTATGAGTATGTAAGTGAATGGCTAAAGTAGGGTGGAGGACAAAAATCACTGGTGGAAGGTAGGCCAAGGAACCAGAAGACTAGTATTATTGGAAGAATCACCTGTGTAGATATTGAAAACACCAAGAATTAAGACATGTTTTGAGTATTAAGATTTCCTGTTCAGCAACTGGTAGGAATATTATGCAATTGTATATTAGTGTGAACACAAATGATCTAAACTTAATCATAATAGTTAAAACAAAATTTTAGAAGTATTTATTTAAAAACTATTCCTTTAAAGCTTACTTTTTGCTAAATTTAAAATTTTATTCAAATTGCTATCACATTATTTTTTCTTTTACATTTGTAGAATTTATTTCGACAGCAACAAAAGATTTTTCAACAATCTAGACTTGTCCAGAGCCAGAGACTGAAAACAATTAGACAGTTATATGAGCAGTACACAAAGGTCTGTTGTATTTGATAGCACAATATATTCTTATAAAATAATTTTTGGAAGTAGAATATAATTTGTTTCTAAGTTTAAGGAAAAAACATTTGTTTATATTTTCAATTTTAACTATTTTCCATTTTTAATTGTTTTTAAGTGTTAACATTTTTTACTTTAGGATTCTAATGTTTTTGTGGGAATTATTCAAAACAGGAAATGGTAAATTGGAAATCTTACCTTAAAATGTACATATTATGCATAAAATTCATATATTAACACTAGTGATAGTTCTCTGTTCAACTGAAAATAGAAATTTCGTAATTTCTAGTAGACTTTTGTCTTTGTATCCCTAGTGTTAAATAGAAAGTACCCAATTAAAATTGATATTTCTTTTATTAACAAATAAATTTGTTATTTTTATTATATATTATGTATGTACTTTATGGCATATTTGCTTTTAGAATTATTGATTAAAAATGTGTGGATTGAGAATTATATGCTGACACATATGCATATTAAGAAATTGTGGTCTGTGGCATTGGCCTCTTAAATATAAATATATACAGATATATATTTATTCTTAGTAACTTTTCATAGTTTATTAGAACCCTGCGTATACTTTTTTTTTTTCTGGTGAATGGGGGTTCTTTTAGAAAATCTTTTTCAAATACATGTCAGAATGTCACTCTTTTAAAGAAACTGGGATTCTCTGAGTAAACTAGTAAAATAGTTTTATAACAAATATTTTAAAAGAAATTTTATATGAACATAAAATTATTTTTAAAAGTGTTTCCAATCAGTTTGCTCTAATGCTCCCTGAAAACCATTTGTTGATTGGTATGAAGGTTTGATAAAGTACTAGGAAAGATTTTTTCCTAAATGTTACCACTTATGATAGGATCTTAAGTATTGTATTTGACTCCTCCATCTACCATGTCACACCTAGTTATTAGAAGGTCCTGTAATTATTACCTCTGCAATGGTTTTTAAAAATTTCCACTGCTGCCCTAGTTCAGAACCTCATCATTCTTTGCTTATACTATTAAAACGCTTAACTGATTTCTTTGTTCTCTAATCCATTCTTCATAGTTCTGCTGTATTATCTTCCTAAAACATCCTCTCTTCCCTCCTAAAAAAGTGTTACTAGCTTCTCCATCTAAATTGTTAGGTATTCAAGATCCCTCCACCCAATAATCTTTTTATGCTTCAATTACTATATTCATTTATTATTTCTACCCCTCCACATAATAGCTTTCTCTAAATTCACTCACTGTACACTTCCATGCTTTTGCTTATGTTCTTGCCCTAGAATACTTTTAACTTTTTTCTTTATTCATTAAAATATTATTCTTTCATGAACTAAATTGGAATTAATCTCCATTTTCTACTACATAGCCACAGCAAGTTCTGTTTCCATTCCTATTATAAAATTTTGTTATTTTTGTTTATATGTTTCTAACTGGAATAAGGGAATGATCATGTATCATTATTTTTAAATTTCTCCATAGCACTTAATGTAGTACTTTTTATAGAGTAGGCATTAGGATAACTATTTATTGGATGAATAGTAAAGATTTATAATTTTTGTTTTTCATAAATTAAAGAGGTATACTACAGATCATCTTTCTCTTTAATGAATTCACATCACATTGATTATTAGTCATAAGTGGATTATAACCTATATTTAGAAAGATAAATTTTCAAAATTATGGTATTTATTGATTTGGGACTTTGTCTTTTTATGTTGATACTGAAACCTTAACAGTTCATTAACCCACTGTTTCAAGCAAAGTACACTACTGTTGTACATCCTATAGTAATATTCATTCATGTCTCACATTTTTAAACCTTAAGTGAGTATTTTGGTTTTGATGTATTACTTAGAATATTTTTATTTGGAATAATGTACATTATTTGACTTAAAAAGTTCTTACTTTTGAACATACGTATACATGTTTAGAACCTGAAATGAAAAATGGTGGTTTAAAACTGAACCTAGCCTTTTATGTTTTAGAGCATGGAAGACTTGGAGAAGAATCATGATAATCTACTTACTGGTGCACAAAATGATCTTAGAAAAGAAATGGCTATGTTGCAAAAAAAAATTATGATGGAAACTGTAAGTCATTTAAAAGTGAAAAAATAAGGATTACTGTAAGCATTGAAATATTTTATTTGCTGAAATATGTAAAACACTTATCTAAAAGTTAAATGAATGTTTAATATTTCCTTTCATGGAACAGCAACAGCAAGAGATGGCAAGTGTTCGAAAGTCTCTTCAATCCATGTTATTCTGATGACTCTTTGAAGGAACAACTTGAACCTAAGTAATATGATAAATTATAACATTAGCTAAGAGGCATGTAAGTCTTTAGAGTGGTTTAAAAATTCTAGTTTAAAATATTAAATCTTGTTATTCATTAGCAAGTACAAGCCTCCTCTTTCTGTTAACTTCCAAATGAAATCTGAACAGTTACATGAGTAGCAGCAATTCTTAAGTTATATGTATCAAGCTTTCTGCTATTTAATAGTAATAGTGGTTTTTTCTCTATAACACTTGTCAGTTAACTTTTAGCAATAAAGATTATTCAATTACAATTTTGGCTTCAGTGTATCTGTATCAGTCCCAAAAGGTAGAAAACACAAGTATAGAAGGTTATATTGTTCTTCTTTAAGAAAAAATAAAATAATTATTTTATATATAGTCATTAAGCTACCCAGCCAATTCTAATGATAATAAGATTTCAAAAGAAAATCTATTGATTTATAAAATTGATTGAAAGCAACTTAAGTTTGTGTTGTGGAGTAAAACTACTATAAACCATTAAGATAACTGAACAAGATATTTAAATACCAGTTTTAAAATATGGATTCGTGAATATGTCATTTCCACAAAGACATCAAAATGCCATTTAATTGGGCTTGCTCCAAAATGAAATGGCACATGCCTGTAGTAATGATTAAATGCATATTATTAACATACTTAATGACTTATGGTTTGAGTACTTCACATCTGTCTTCAAAGATAAATTACCCAGGATGCCTTTTTAGTTTTAATATTCAGTAATTATATGTAAGTTTGATTTTACATTCATTTCCAAACTTGAACAGTTAATTTTTATACCTTGTCTTTTAAAATGTCCCATTTTAAAAACAAAACATGAAACACTTGATTTAATAAATATTCAGTTGTTTCAGCATTTGCGTGAAATGAGTTAAACAAACTATTTTTTGGCTCAAACGGCTTTCATCAAATCATTCAAAACAAACAGAAATATGCCTGTTAGGAGGAGAGGAGAGATTTTATTCTGTTTTCCAAGTTTTAAATTCTAATTTTTGCCCTGAAAATGTACTCTTTAAAGTTTTCAAAGTATTTAAAAACAAGTTCATACTGATTCTCTTTTTCTGTGACAGCTTACGAAAGAAGAAATCAGTCCTCCACTATTAATAAATATCTGACATTAAGGGGACAGTTTCTTCAAAAAGTTTTGGATTTTGTAAAGGAGTTCTCTTTTAAGCCAAAGTATATGTTAGAATATAAATCATAATTACTATCTAGATTTCTAAAAAGGTCATTATTTGAGTTTACGAATAGTTATAGGGGCAAATAAGTACTCTGGGGAGTTTTCTGTGTACTTAATTTACATAAATATACATATTTTCCTTTAAGGACTATCAACTTACATTGTTTCTTCATTATGTCTTTTTCTTAAGATATAGTACATATTCATTACTCATGTTTATTATTTTATCGTATGGCTTATTGTCTAGAAGTTTGGATAAAATTAAAAATAGGGTAAAATGGGAGTCTGAGAATTTGGATCACTAAATGCCCTTGTGATAGTTTTATTATTCATAGTGAGCATTATAAATACTTTTAAGTGCGAGTAGAAGAATCAGTACATAATGTACTTAGTGTTCGAAAAACTGATATTTTATCTTCTTTTTACTTCAAATATGTAGTTGAAGTAACTTTGGCTGATATTCTGAACTCTAAAGGGAAGATACTTTTATGTTTTTATAAATTACTAATTTTCTTATATGTCAACTGCTTTAGCTGTTTTATTTTTCATAAAAGAGAATGTTTAACGTCCACCATTTTGTGACAATGAAATTTTAACTCAATATCAAAGAAATAGTTACCCTCACTGTAGATTCATTTGTGTTTCTGAAGTAGTAAGACAAATTCCTTTTACTAAATACAAATTATAGAAAATTCCAGTAGGCTTTTTAAATCTAGTTGCTATACTAAATCAAGTATTTCCTTTTATATGACAGTAATTAACATATCTCTTTAAAAATGGCTAATAAAAAATCATTGCTTATATTATTTGACTCAATAGAGTATTACAATCTATGCACTTACGTAGTAGTATTAACTTGTCAATTTTTAGCAAAGTAAGCATCACCCTCAACATCCTTTAAATCCTGAATTTATATGTAATCATTTGTCAATGAAAATCCAAAGTGTCTGAAAGAATTTCTGCGATAAAGAGATTGCTTTTTAGAACTACAGCGATTCACTTTCTTATCCTCAGACAATTGATAATTTCTTTCTTTGGTTTTATTTCTAATTTATAGATTGTATTACTCTGCTAATATCTGTGGTCAAAAATGTTAATACATAACACAAGCTTCACAACTGAAATAGACATAATGGAATCTATAGGACTTAATGTTTTATATTTAAATATAACCTTATTTGATAGTATACTAGCCTCCTGCAAAAGGGGATTTCCTTCACTCCTAGGTTCCCCTAACTGCTTCTCCTCTTTTTCCTTGGGCTATTAGTCAATATGCTTGTGAACCTGTTCAGGTGCTTGATGACATGATGTCTTGAAGATATTTAGATGAAGGTGTCTTGAAATTTGCAGGCACAAGGCACTAAAGTACATCATCATATCAAATGAAGAAATGACCTTTAGAAGCAAAAAAGAAAATATAAAGTGGATTATGGTATATCTTTTCTGAAGCAGCAGCTATTTTTCTGCCCCTACCCCATCCCTGCCTGCCAATTTCTCAAATCTTAACTTGCAATTTTTCACCAAAAAATACACTTTATTGTACTTTCATATATTTCATATTTGGACCTCACTGTAGTCCTCTGGAATATGCAGGGTATTTTACAGTTATAGAAACTAAGGCTCAGAGTGGTAAAAGACTAGACTCAACTACAAAAGCTTGAAAATAACAGAATGTACGTCTTGAGTCCACATTCTTTAAATTTCTGCTATACAACAAAGCCACAATTTCTAATAGGGTTATCAGTCATTATAATGAAATCATTCCATGATATACATTTCTTATCCCTTTGACCTTAGTTGTAAGAAAGTAATGGCCTGGAAAAGATACCATAGTTGAGGGAGGCATACACAGATTGTGTTGCATGCAAAATTGAGGAAAGCACACTATTTAAAAACTTCCCAAGACCAGGGGCAAATGCTTCCTTTCAGAAAGAGCCTCACAGCTCTGCTGATGAAGAGGGAATTCTCATCCATGAGAGGAAAATCTCCCTATCATTTACTTGAAAAGCTCCATCTGACCTTTTCCACTCTGAAGGAAGAACCTTTTTCCCTAAGGATGCCATAGGGTACACATAGTGTTTTGTGTCCCTTGTTTTTAATTGTGGCCCATGTGGTGTTTTAAAGAAAAATTGAATTTGACTTTCTCAGTATAATCACTACCACCAGTGTAAACCAGACCAACTCATTATGAAGTATGTGCTTGAATTTTTAACATGATATTTTAATTATGTTAATTCCACTTGGTAATATTTAAGTTCACTAAAAGAAACCTTACATTGAATTTTCAGATATTTTGAATAATTACTCCCTATTTCTTAAATTCAGACTGTTTTAGAGGTTTAAAAGTATTTTATGTAGATAGAAAAACAAAGGAAATTATTCTGATTTGCCGACTTTTTAGACTATTGCCTGAAAACTTTCAAGGATTAAGATTTACATCTCACTAGCATTTGAAAAATGGGACTTTTAAATGGACTAAGAATGGATATTAATTTACTCCAGAAAAAGTATACTATAGAACCTAGTATAAATGATCATCAGATACTTCAATGGTCTATGCACAGAACAGATATAGTTTTTCAGAGCCTAAATCTAACAAATAGATTATTCAAATTATCAAAAGATTTACTTCATGGTTTCTTTTAGCTCATTTTAATATGTTTATAGATCACTAACAATTTGATGAAGCCTAGTGAGGTCCAGAGGTAGGGAAGCAGATTGTTCAGTACCACCATAACTGAAGACCAACCATGAAGATGTCTCAAAAAAGTTAATAATGCTTCCTTTATCTAATTTTGTGATGTTACCAATACCACTTTTTTTCCCTCTGATGGCTAAAGCTTCTCTCTTGAGTACCATAATTCTATATATCATTTTGAATAATAATGAATATTTTGAATATATTATCCATATCACTTAAGCAGAATATAATCAATGAGAATTTAATGTTTGCTTGATGAGAGTCATCATTATTATAAATTATGCACTATCCTTAAGGGCCATATAGATATATAGGGTTGCTTCTAGCACAAAATGGTCCTAGAATCCTATACTTTTAATAATGTCAGTTCTATTTCGTTTCAATATTAGCTGACAGTTCTTGATGCAGTAAGTGCCCACCTTTCCTAACACTAACTCCATCCAATTTACCTGTTATCTGCTATAAGCACAGAATAATTCTAACAAGTTTGATTAAGTAAAAGACACTAATAAATGCTGTAGTCCTTGGGGCAGAGTAAAATGATGTTTGACATCATCATACTATTTTTTGGAGGGGAGAAAGATAGTAATTTTTAAGGTACACAGTTGTGTTTTTAAGGATTTAGGTTGTTGGAAGCAAGACCTCCAGATATTTGGGCCCTTTCATTACTTAAGAAAAAACAATTCACAACTTAAAAGGAGTAATTTTATAGAAACATTATACTAGTGAGACTACCTTATATTTCACTGAAATGACTCTTAAGCATAGTGCTGACATCTTTTAAAAATAAATAAAAATCTTAGCAGAAAAGAACTTACCATTGCTATCCATAGAACAACATATTCGTCTATAAAATTATTAAAGTACTGGTCTAAAAATAAAAGACCTGGGCCAAAAAAGACAGTGTCTTGAAGATACAGTTCACTTTTAGTCATGTGAGCTATCTATAAAAAAGCAAACAAAATAATTTCACTATTAAATTTTAAACATTTTAGCTTTTATTTTTAGGACAGAATTGATTATAACTAATTCACTATTAAGACAAATAAGGTAAGGAGACCATTTAATCTCACATTTGATATAGAAATACTGAATCTAAAACTTCTCAAATTCATTACTGGATGACTGGGTAGCTTATCAACATTTCAGTATTAAGATTCCTTGAAATAAGAAAGTAATAATTGATAATTATAGCTAAGGAAATAATTAAAAGAACATTATGGTAAAGAGTCTGTGTCCCTGAATATAACAGTAACTCAGTTTTAGTTGGAGCACAAATAAGGAACTATATATTGTACTATATATTGTGATAATGCCACAAAAAAACCTACCTATTATATGAAATAGTTTCCAGCTTTGTGTTTGAGGACTAGCTATGTTATTTATACCATGAATCATAAATTAAAAGAATTTCTTACCACCAGTTTTTGTGAGACTTTAGCAAAGACACATCCAAACATTAGGGTATAAAGACAAGGATGCTTTTCAAACACATTAGTTGCTGACTTTTTATAGATCATTATTGCCAGTATAATAATAATTCCTATGTGAAGTCCAGGTGATAGAACACTGGTGCCCTAATGGATAAAGCAGAAAATCAGCATCACATTTTAACATTACATTTACTACACTGCATTTTCTGAGCATCTATTTTGTATTAGGAACTAGGGAGCCAAAGAAGAGTATAATGTAGTATATGGCCTATGTAGTATATGGCCTAAGGAATATAAAGGCCTTAGCAGTGCTTTTCAAACTTTAAAAGAACCCTAGGGTTACACAGACATAATACAATGCCACAGATGTTTGATTCCAATTTTATATACATACACATTTAAAACTAATAACTAAAAAAATAATTTATACTAAATTCTTCTACGCTAAAGGCCATCAATGCTTGGATTGCCAAGATATTGAAACAAAGTTTAACCTGCCAATTTTACAAAATATCTTAATCACTGACTAGGAAGAGTTTAATTTTGCCTTGATCTCTATACCAACTATACCCCCTCTTATTTATTTGTTTGTTTGTTTGTTTATTGCGTTTCGACTGCAAATGCACTCTTATGTAACTGGTACAGTCCAACCCATTACATTTTTATCTGTGAATCAGGATTCTCTCAACACTGCTTGTCCTAAACAAAATATTGAAAAATTTGGTTTTAATACTTACTAAATCTATAACTATCAATTTAAACGTGTTCATTAAAACAAACTTACTCTTGTTTAAGTTTATATGTTTTAAATTATAACTTACTATAAAATTATGTAAAATACTATACTATACAGTAATAACTTATACAGTAATAACTTACAAAAATGTAGACTAATAAAATAGTGCTTTTATTTGTATTATGGTTCTGTAGATTTTACTCAAGAAAATCTGCTAAAAAAGGTGGGAAACCACCAGTTTAAGAGTACTTTCACTTATTCATGAAAGTACCAATTTATCTTCCTTCAAACAGTTAATCAATTTTTTCTTAGTAAAATATTCTCTAAAATGGACATCGATCCTTACTGAATCATGATTTCTTTTGTAGAACTCGTGTTCCAGCTAGTGCTCTATTTTATCATTCATGGTCAAGCAACAAGTATTCCTAAGCACCTTATGCATAGTACGATATTGAGGTCAACAGATAAAACACCTCAAAAAACAACAAAATGAATTTTTCCAAATATATCAGAACTTACGTATCTAAATGAGTTTTATATTTTGCTTTTGAATTATGTATATAAAATGTATTCATAAAGATTGATAATTTATGAATTATGTAGATTTCTTTGAATTGTCTTGAGAACCAATTTATAAGTCATTTAAGATGAGAATTTTTTAACCAAACATGCTGTATTTCATGTTTACTATTCCTCTTATTTAATAGACCTAGCTCCAAATGACTGACTTTTTTCAAAATCAAATCCATCCTTAAACTGTATTTTGAACTATAGCACTAAAGGAATTAAAGAACTTAGGCTGAGAAGGTCAAGAAGCAATGAGAAAGAGAATGAGCTATAGCTTAAAGCAATTCTAAAAAGCCATTCTAACAATGTTTTGATAGAAGATGGCACCACTGGAATAAGTACTTATATTCAACTAGCTTGATGATAATATGTTTTCATAAAAAACCCCAGATATTATGTTACATTTGTTTAAAAACTTGGCAGGAATTCTAATTTTTACGTAAAGAAATTTTAAAACATAAATAAATACAAAAGTATTATAGCATGAGCAAAGTGTGAAGAATACAAAACACAAGGTCTATTCACTCAATTTAAGAATTAAGGTTAAAAATTTTACCTTTTAAAATATTAGAATAGTTTTTAAAAATATATTTTAATGAAATTTCAATAAAATTTACTTTATTAGTAATAAATTACCCCATATGTGAAACTATGACCTTTGGCAGCTTTCTGGCCATTCAATCAGACACTCATTCCCTAATTGTTCTCCTCTCCTTATTAGTGCAAGGCACAAAATGCAAAAAAACAAATGGCAACTCTTGATTATGTACAGTACTGAAATAGTGAATGAGTAAACAGAATGTCAGAAAAGTCTACTCAGAAAGGTCATAGAAAAAAGAAAAATGCTTTATTATTAGTCTGAACTGTTTTTTAAAAGCTTTTATATTATGTGTCTAAAAAATCCTTTAGTCTCTTCCCCATTCTTGAACTTCAGCATATTTTTAGTTATCTCTGCAGATGGTGATAAGAAATTTTAGCATAAAATTAATACTAAATGATGAAATTAATGTCTTACTGCTATAGTGGATCCATTCTTGCCAACTCCACCATGGAGGATAACATGGAAATAATTTGAACAGGAAAATATTGCTCCACCTACAACTCCAAGAACTGGGAAGATCTTCAATTTTATTTCTAGAATAGGTATCTTTAGGGGTAGAGGAAACAAACAAATCATTAACAGTACAGAATTTCTTTTCCTATTGAACAGTAAAACATTATGATATGGCCCTGTACCATAAGCTATCCTTTTTCTTATAATCGAAATTTAACTTCTAGAATATAGCCTGAAGTGGTAACTTTTCTTTGGATGGTTTTACTCATTAAGTGAAAAATGAATCCACCCAATGCAGCTAAGTCTACTTAAATAATTGTAATGAGATATTTAATCTCACAAGCCTTCTTCTGACAAAGGAATGTAAAAAGGATATTTCACTTAGATTTAGTACTTCTAAAAGGCAGCATTATAGGAAAGTCAGACACCATGATCTGTATCATGAATGCGACAAATAATCATGATGTGTGTGCATGCAAACATTTTGTGTAGTTAATATCCAGGATTAAATCTCTAGCAGTATATTTACCTGTTAGTCAATTGTTCAAGGAAACTTCCAAAGGCAGCAAAAGATTTAAAAAAAAAAAAACAAAAAAACAGTAACAGTGAATTGCCAAAAGCTGCAGGCTATTGTGCTTTGAAAACAGATTTTGAAATATTGTACCACAATTTGTTGAAACTACAGATTAAAAATTAAATTTAGAAAATCTACATCTAAAATAAGTATTCTTGTCAGTAAGAATAAGCAGATGTGCTTTCTTCCTATGATATTGCCAAAACATTGAATGTAATGATTTTAAGATTAAGTTAAATTTTTTCCAATTAAAACTAAATCAGAATTCCAAATTTAAGACAACCCCATTTGATTGAATGACTAGAGTTGCCTTATTGCCACATTCACCTTCTTATAGGTACTAGCAGAGCAGCTACCATAAAAGACATATTGCATCCCTCTATTATATTCTAGAAGCATGTACTTGATTCTCTTATTCTTACATGATGAGAAGGAATATGAATGTCTCAGAGAATGTACCTGACTTAAAAATTGTTCAAAGTCTATTTCTGAGCCTAGTAATATCAACTATAATTGGCAATTTATAATTGGCAATTCTGTAGCATCTCGGTGTTGTACATTCTATGAGTTTGGACAAATGAATAATGACAGGTATCCACCATTATAGTATCATACAATACAGTTTTACTTCCCTAAACTTCTATCATGCTTTATCTGTTTATCCTCCCTTCCCTCCTAACCTCTAGCAACCAGTGACCTTTTCACTATCTCCATCATTTTCACTTTTCCAGAATGTCATACAATATAAGTTGGAATCATATAATATACGGCCTTTACAGGTTGGCTTCTTCCATTAAGTAATATACATTTGAGGTTCCTCCATGTCTTTTCATGGCTTGACAGTTCTTTCTTTTTAACATTAATATTCCATTGCCTCTATGTACCATAGTTTATCCACTGACCTACTGAGGGACATCTTGGTTGCTTCCAAGTATTTGCAATTATGAAAAAAGCTGCTATAAACATTGGTATTCAGGTTTTTGTGTGGATATAATTTTTAACTTATTTGGGTAAATACCAAGGGATCTTATAGTAAGAGTATGTTTAGTTTTTTATTTCTTACCATTTTCACTGGAAGTATAATA
Source organism: Macroglossus sobrinus (assembly GCA_004027375.1). Lineage (NCBI taxonomy): Eukaryota > Metazoa > Chordata > Mammalia > Chiroptera > Pteropodidae > Macroglossus > Macroglossus sobrinus. Next base: position 146,417 of record PVKZ01001770.1, on the reverse strand, counting down.
TAGCTTAGTGATTAAAAACATACGAGTCTGGAATCAGTCTACTTAATTCCTAGCTCCAGTACTTACTAGCTATGGGTTCTTTAATAAATTAATTATTCTTAAACTCGTTTATATAATAATGATAGTACCTATTTTATAGGATTGTTCTGAGGATCAGATGTAACAGTGATAGTAAGATGTTTAGGAACATAATAAGTGTTGAATAAATGTTAGTTGTTGGCTATCGATATTATCCTTATTCTTCTTCTTAACTCTATGGGCATGAGATTGTGAGCCAGCCAGTGTGTTGGACTTTGGTTTTAGAAACAGAATAATTTGTTTATTTATAGTTTCTTCCTTTGCAAAGCCTGAATTTATGACAGTGGCTTCCTGAGAGTCAACTTTTATCAAAATATTGAAGGTCACTAACCACACAGAAAATAAAAACACACATTAATATGGGAAACTTCACCTCATAGATTATTAAAAAATTCAAATTAGCAACATTTCTTTGCTAATAATGAGGGACAAGTTTCAAACGTAAAATATTTTATTGAATATGCTTTCCTAAGTATCTTTTATGAGATACATTTTAGCCTGGAAAAGGTAGTTCAGCTAGTGTATTTAATTTTCTATTAAGGAAATGAGGTCATTTTCTTCTATGCAGTAATATATTCATGCACAGGGGAAATGCCATAATAAGGTATGCAGGAAAATAAAATTATAAAATGAAGGGAAAAGGTTAAGAAAAGGAATGAATATTAAATACAATGTCAAGGGTTTCTGAAGAAAATAATGTAGTATTTTTCCTAAATATTTAAAAAGTACTTAAATGTAAATTCAAATATTCAGTTTTACCGTATAATCCCACATTGTTGCTCCTCCAAATGTAGACAACACAAAGACGATCATTAAAGCTACCTGAATTTCAGTTACATCCACTCTAAAGAAGAAAGACAAAGAACAGAAAAGATGTTTGTAAATAAAATTTTTTAATATGAAGGTTAACCATATATTAAATATCAAGGATGTAAAAATCTGTATAGACTTAGATTATTTTTACCTTTTGTTCCATCACCGAATTGTCAATTGACTACATTGTTAAGTGAAAAAACCTATAGAACAACATGCATTCACAAATAGGTAAACATTGATATGTACATAGGGAAAAAAACTTTTATAGCATATTTAGAATTGCTAGTAGCCATTACCACTGCGATCACAAAAGGCTTTTTACTTTCTACTTTATTTACTTCTGTAAAGTTTGAATTTTTTAATAACAATTATTATTATGATAATTTAAGACAAATTCTTAAATACTCTCAAGTCAAATTAACTTAAAAAATGAGGAAAATTCTAACAGTTTTCTTTATTAAGTTACCAACACTTTTTTTTTTACAGACATTTTCCTCCTAACATATAAACATGCTTAAATTTCTTTCAAAAAACCACTAAACTGGTCAACATCAGTCCTCTAATCTGCATCTCCTGAAACTGTCAACTCCTCTCCTTTGTTCCATAAACGAGCTAACTAAAAAGTAGTCTACATTTATATTTTTCTCCTCTCTTTATATTTGCTGCTTAATCTATTCTAGTCTAGTTTTTGGTCCCATTCTACTAAAACTATTTAAGGTAGTGTCTTTCAATTTGTTGAATCTAAGGAATACATTTCAGTTATCTTGCATAACTTCTCTGCAATATTTAAAATGCTGATCACGCTCTCTTTCTTGAAATGCTTTGCGATGTTTTTTTAAATTCCATTCTCTCCCCTGATTCTCCTACCTTGCTGGAAGTTTTTCTCAGCTGGAAGCTCCTTCCCAGACTGCTTCTTCCACCATATCTTAAATGCTACTACTTCCAGAATTCCATCTTTTCTTCTTTTAGATTCTCTGAACAATTTTATCTGTACTTAAGACTACTATCTATATGCTAATGACCTCTAAATCCTTATCTCCAAATCCATATCTTCTGATCTCCAGATTTTTATATCTGTCTATCTACTTTACATCTCCACTTGGATGCCCCAGGTGTCTTTAGATGCTAGAGGAATACTTATTGCTCTGCAAATATAAGAAATGTAGGGATTAGATGAGAAAATAAAACCAGATATGGAAACCACTTCTCAACTGAGTTATTTTGGAGGCAGTTAGGAGGAAAAAGGTGAACTGAACATTAACCTACAAATAAAAGGAAAATATGAATAATGATATCCAGTATTTATAAGATTAATGGCAGGCAAACCAAGGCCTCCAGGCTGCATGGAGAAACAGTCAAGTTACTTGGAAAAGGAAAACAATGTGTGGTACTTGAGAAAAGAGAAAAGGTACTAACATTTATTGAGCATCTATAATGAGTTTTATGAGCTGTATATTATTATTGTTTCTTGGAAAGGAAAACTAAAATGATTTTTCCATGCCTGTATTAGAACAGCTGGATATTGCTATAGGAAAATGACTTCAGAACCAACACTTTTCCTATATATCAGAGTTTTGTACTTTTTCCAGTAACAATGCTATGTAGAACTACACTGTTATTCATAATTTTCCAAGAGTATGACTAGTGACCAGAGCAACTAGGAAAGCTGATAGGTATAAGAGAACTAAATAGAACTAAATGAACTAAATGACACATACGAGGATTGAGAAAGGAAACTTGGTTTCACATATGCATCATTCATACCACAGATTTTAAATCACAGCTTTGGATATGATAAAAACGGTGGAATCCTTCACCAAATCCTCAAATATTTGAAATATAAAGAGACAGTTGAAGCTTGAGAGTTATACTAGGCAAAGAATAGTCTGTATAACAATTTACAAACTTAGAGAACTCATTAATGGGCCCAAGTTTTTAAAAACGGTGTCCGTTGCTTCTCGGCCTTTTGGCTAGGATCAAGTGCAAAAAACTGTGTCCAAAAGTAGATGGGGATAGGGTGCAGGTATATCTTACCTCCCAAACTGTTGTCATGGAGGACAATCTATAATAGTGCTATTCAAAGAGTGGTCTAGGGTTTGTTACTAGTCTATGATGAGATAAGTATAGAAATTGAGAGCAAGCATTTAGAAACTTATATGCTAATTTGACAGAGTCATTTGTATCTCTAGAATCAAATGAAATATCAGGGACTATTCTGTAAGTTGGTGTTTTTTTTTTTTTTAATTGCAAGTTATTAGTCCACAATAGATGGAAAGAGAGAAGAAACTATCCTTTACCATAAATTTTCACTGTATAAATATTACATCATTATTCAATAGTCACTCAATAACATTATGTTGACCTTCCATCCTCAAATTTAAATTTCTTCTGTATGCTTATTTCTTTATAAAATAAGTTCCTTATCAATAACTTACTAATTTAATGCACGAGACATCTGATTTTCTTTTAGTAAGAGTTACTTTTTAATGTTACTTATGAAAAAGTAAACATACAAAAGAAATAGAATTAAAATAAAAGAGCATGGCATGATAATGCTAACTTTATTACTTTATTATGTAAGTATTTCTGTCATCCAGATTCTGTATAGAACCTTTATATGCATTATTATTTAATATTCACAATAACTCTTTTAATACAATTATGATTATTTCCATTTTACAGATAAAGAAACTGAAGAAAATGAAATTACATAACTTATTTCTGGTCAAACAAGTGGTATGTTAGAGCCAGAATTTGTATCCAGTCTGATTCTAAAGCATTTGCTTTTAGTATACTAACGCAGAATCAGTATCAACTACTAAGTAATTTAAAGAGCATTGAAAATTGGAAAAAATTAAGTGGTAAAATATAGTAATATTAGTAAAATCTTATGTTTTTTTAGCCCAGTTAAACTCGCTTGATATTATTTTTTTCAGTCTTTCAGAAAGAAAGAAACTATATTAAATAGGCTTAAATCAAGAATATATTCATAAAACAAATTTCCACAGAATATCCTGAGTCTTTGGCCTGGTTTCATATATCTATACTCCAGTAATATAAACACTATAAAAATCAAACATCTCAAAAACTGACATATTTTTAGGAAATCCATCCTCACCAATAGATAATGGATACTGAACTAGATTGTAAGCATCTTCAAAGGTTTGATGTCCTGCATATAGATTTTCCTAGTAATGTTAAACTGGATTATCAATCTATTCTACTCAATGCTCTGTGATAGTCTTACTTTGGCAAAGTGAAAAAATATACTGCTTAGGATCACTGCCATACATAATTAGCATTTTAAATGGCTGCCCCCACCACCAGTACTGCTGGATCTCCTCTACTCCCTACATAACTTGATGCTGAATTACAATAGCCATTTCCCTAATGTTCTGAGTACTTTCTTTCCTCATGCTTCTGCCTAGAATGCTTTTTACCCCAATAGTCCTGGCATATTCCATCCACAAGTGACTCAGATTTGTATCTCCAGTTCTAGGCACACATTAGGCTCTTAATTAATAGCAAATGAGTGTAAAATTTACAGCTAGGCTAGGAATGTGAACTAATTCATTTCAGAAAAATTTTTAATGATATTAGAAGCCAAAAAGGTAAAATGTTAGTCATTAAATAATAACAATAACAATAATTAAACAGAACATTATATTATTACATTACTCCAGTTTAATATAGCAAATAGAGCAAAGTAAAATGCATTAGACTTTGCAAAGCTACTTTTCTATCAGATAAAATAGACTTCATTTTTAAAAAATTTTTTTACTTTTCTATTTTAGCATATCTTAATCTATATTTTTAAAAATGATTTTTATTTTCCAATTACAATTGACATACAATATTATACTAGTTTCAGGTGAATAAAACTGACTAGACATTTATATAACTTAGGAAGTGATCACCCTGATAAATCCAGTACCCATCTGACACCATACATAGTTATTACAATAGGAATGACTATTCCCTATGCTATCCTTTACATTCCCATGACTATTTTGTAACTACCAATTTGTATTTCTTAATTACTCCTCCTTTTTCACCTATCCTCCCAATGTCCCTCCCATCTGTAACTATCAAAATGTTCTCTGATCTATGAGTTTGTTTCTGTTTTATTTTGTTTTTTAAACTTCCACATGTAAGTGAAATCACATGGTATTTGTCTTTCTCTTTCTGACTCAGCATAATACCCTGTAGGACCATCTGTGTTGATGTAGATGGCAAGATTTCATTCTTATGGCTGAGTAATATTACATTCTATTTATGTCCTACTTCTTCCTCCATTCATCTATTGATGGACACTTACTTAGGTTGCTTCAATATCTTGGCTATTGTAAATAATGTTTTAGTGAACATATGAAATCATGTCCTTTCAAATTAGTGTGTTTTGTTTCTTAAGATAAATACCCAGAAGTGAAATTACTGGGTCCTTGTCTATAGCCTTTGTTTTAAAGCCTATTTTCTCTGGTATAAGTATTGCTAACCCAGCTTTTTTTTTCTGTTTCCATTTTCATGAAATATCTTTTTCTATCCTTTTACTTTCAGCCTGTCTGTGTGTTTTTTGATCTGGAGTGAGTCTCCTGTAGGCAGCATATGTAAGGGTCTTCTTAACTATTCAGCCACCCTCTTTTGTTTGGAGCATTTAATCCATTTACATTTAAAGTAATTGTTGATAAATACATAGTTATTGCCATTTTATCCATATTTTTGGTATTTTTTTTCCTCTTCTTAACTCCTTTGAACATTTCTTGTATGGCTGGTTTGGTGGTGATAAACCCCTTTAGCTTTTTCTTGTCTGGGAAGCTCTTTATTTGTCTCTTGATTCTAGATGGTAGCTTGCTGGGTAGAGTAATCTTGATTGTGGGTTCTTGCTTTTCATCACTTTGAGTATTTCATGCCAATCCCTTCTGGCCTGTAAAGTTTAGTTGAGAAATCAGCTGACAGTCTTATGGAAGCCTGCTTGTAGGTAACTGCTTTTTTCTTGCAGCTTTTAAGACTCTCTCTTTGTCTTTAACCTTTGGCATTTTAATTATGATGTCTTGGTGTGGACCTGTTTGGGTTTATATTGTTTGGGACTATCTATGCTTCCTGGGTTTGTATGTCTATTTCCCTTGCCAAGTTAAGGAAGTTTTCTGTCATTATTTCTTTAAATATATTTTCAATTCCTTGCTCTCACTCTTCTTTTTCTGGTAACCCTATGATTTGAATGTTGGTATGCTTGATGTTGTCCCAGAGACCCCCTTAAACTTATCTTCATGTTTTTGGATCCTTTTTGCTGTTCTGATTGGCTGTTTCCTGCTACTTTATCTTCCAAATCATTGTTCTCTGCTATATCTAATCTACTGTTGATTCCTCAGTTATTGTATTCATTTCTGACTTGTTCCTTTTTATGTTTTCTATCTTGATTTTTATGTTTCCTATCTCTTTATTGAAGTTCTCACTGAAGTCATTGAGCATCCTCATTACCAGTGTTTTGAACTCTGCATTTAGTAGATTGCTTGTCTCCATTTTGTTTAGTTGTTTTTTCTAGAGTTTCGTTCTGTTTTTTCATTTGGGACATGCTTCTTTGTCTCCACATTTTGGCTGCTTCCTTGTGTTTATTTCTATGTATTAGGTAGAGCTACCATGTCTCCCAGTCTTGGCAGAGTGGCCTTACGTAGCAGGTGTCCTGTGGGGCCCAATGGAGCAGTCTCCCTAGTCACCTGAGCCGGTGCTACAGATATATCCCTTGTGTGGGTTATATGTGCCCTCCTATTGTAGTTGAGCCTTGATTGCTGTTGGCACATCAATAAGAACTACTGACCCTCAGGATGATTGGTTGTGAGGACCGGCTGTGACTACAGTGGAGGAGCTATTGTGCAGGGCTGACCTTATGGAGCAGGATTCACTTTAGCGAGGCTCTGGTGCCTGCTGAGTCTGCCCTTTGGGTGTGTCTTCTGTGGAGGTTGGGTACTGTTCTGGTGTGGTCTGAAGCTAACCACTGGGTGTGTTGGTTCTGGGGCCTCTTGAAAGGGGATCTAGTGTAGACTAAGGTCAGCTTCTGTCTGTGCCCTGCACAGGGCCAATTAGTATCAGTTACAAAGTGATCTGCAGATGGTTGCCACTATGCTGGGTATGGAGGTGCCTAGGAGAAGCTAAGCTGAGATCTGAGACCGGTTTCCACTAGTGCTGGGCTTGGGGTTGCTTAGCAAGATGAGGCATGCCAAAGCCAGATGCTGCTCTTCTGGGGTTTGTGAATCTTTGAGAGGTTTTAGGAAAGTATGCAGCATGAACCTACACCGATCATTTGTATGGAAAAGCAACTGGAACCAGCTTGGATATGCATGCAAGTTGGGAGGAATGGGGTCTCAGGGAATCATCAGGGCATGGAGAATGGTATTAGCTAAGTTGGTGGAAACTCACATATGGCCCCTGCAGGCTGGGTTGGGGGAGGGCTTAACAAAGGAACAATGGATACTGCCAGTACTTCTGTTTGGGAGAAAGCTGCCCCTCCAACGCTCACCCTCATGCCTAACAATTCAGTTCCTCCCTGCATGTTCCTGATGCCTTCTAAGCTGCTGCCCCACCTCTGGAACTCAAAGCAAGTTAAGTCCATCAGCATGTAAGTCCATGTGTGGGTTCTTTAAGAGGAACACTTGGTTCCAGCAGCCCTCCATCTTACTCGGCCACAATCTCACAGCCAAAAGTTATGGGGACTTTTCTCTCCAGCACTGGAACCCTGGGTTGGGAAGCCTGGTGTGGGGCTGGGACCCCGGACCCCTCACTCCTCAGGGGTTACCTCGGCAGCTTAGATAGTCCCTTCTGATTTTTAACTGGCACCCGTGGATGTGGGACCATCTTGTTCCACATTTCTGTCCCTCCTACGAGTTGTGAGGTGGCTTCTTCTTTATATCCTTAGTTATAGGACTTCTGTTCAGCTAGACTTCAGGTGACTCTCAGTGATTGTCGTTCTATAGTTTAGTTGTAATTTTGATGTGGTCGTGGGAGGCCAGCACAATGTTTATCTACTCTGCCATCTGGGGGTTGCCTGGAAGCCAGTACAGATTCTTAATTTTACATAGTTGAATTTTTAGCCAGGCTTTTTGACCCTTGGGCTCTTGATCAGTAGGTAAGGAATCAGCTAATGACACATATTTTCTATAAAAGTTTTTCTAAACTAATTTAGCCTATAATTGTCTTCTTACCTACAATTTCTTCAATGTTTGTGGAAACCTAAAGCAAGTTATTTCACATTTGGTTATAGGCATTATTAGCAGTGTCATAGAAGTATTATTTTCTCCCTTTAATATAGTATACTATATAGTTCCTAAAACAGGTTTTTTAAAAAAATTCATTTTGTATCTTTTCACAGCATCTAATGCAATGTTGCTCCCACAGTGCTGAGCAGCAGTCATTAAGAGTGTGGAGTTTGGAGTCAAACAGACTTGAATTTTAATCCTGGATCTACACTTATTGGCAGTATAAGAAAGTTACAGAACGTTTCTGCCTTATTTATACAGTGGAGGTAATACCCTTAAATTATGCATGTAAAGCACTTAGAAACATGCAGTGCTCAATAAGTGGTAGCTGCAAATATTCCATAACTTAGAATCAATGTGAATAATTACCCAAGGCCTTCCCTGTGCTAAATGATCCATAGAATAATTACCCAAGGCCTTCCCTGTGCTAAATGATCCTCTCATTTATCATTATCAGAAATTTTTTGTTTCAGTGTTAATCTTTCTCAGCAATAAAGTGGGCTGAAAAGAATCATTAGACATGGGAAGCCAAAGCTGAGAATGAGCCAATGGCAGATAGTTCTTAAAGAATAAAGGCAGAGAGGGACCTATGGGTAACAGGAATAGAGAACAGAGTTCCTACTCTGTGCACTATTTCTTGGTGTCTCAGAAAGAGGCATCAGAGGCATATATGTCATTGAATGTTTAGTTCTAACATTTAAAAGATGCTTTTTATATTATCTTGCCAATTGTCTATTACAGCTGAGAGTCTCACAATTACCTGTTGTTGGTGACTGTTGTAAGCGGGTCCTCCTTTTTGGGCACATGAAGATTTGACCAAAAAGACCTCTAGATTCCATATCTTATTATCTTATAAGTTAAATGCTATTTACTTAACTACTGCATACCCTTTTTCTATATTATTCAGGTCCCTTATTTTTCTCTTTCTCCTGTCTAATGTAAGTTTGGGCTAGTAACTTAGAGAAGGGAAAAATGAAATTATTATCAAATATGTAAGTATAACATGCAAAATAGTTAAAAGACTTAAAAATTAAGGTATAACATTTACTGATGCTCCAGTAAGCTAAAAGATAATTTAAATTCCTGACCAAAGCTTTGTCCTCCTTATTATAGATAAATGAACTATAACAGATTGTAAAAATAAATTCAGTTATATTTTTAAATGTACAACTTAAAATACATACTTACTTTCCAAACCTCAACACGCCTGAAACATATGTCTGCCAATGAGCACAATAAAACATGAACATCCCAATAAAAGAGCAGAAAAACAACCAGTCAGGATGAGTTCCTAAGCGAACAGCAATTGAAGCTCCAACTGCCATAAATACTGAAAGAAACAAGGTTTAAAAATGATTAAGAATTAGAAATAATTAGTGAAAAAAAACTGCCCTGTACTATTCAAAAATAGAGTACATAATCTTGGTGTTAAGGTACACTGAACAAAATAAATTCTTGAAGACACTTTAAAAATATACTGTGCAAAATTGCTCCCAAATGTACACCTAGCCAAAGAAAAAAAAAGAAAAAAAATTGTCCAAACAGCTCAGTTCATTTAGTTTTTAAGCCATTATTAAAAACAAACAATAAAAAAAAAAAAAAAACAGAAAAAAAACACAATTATAGTTACTTTACCTGTGGAAAGAGAGTCACAACCATGGTCAAAAAGTTCTCCTAAAGGAGAACAAGAATTTGTTCTTCTGGCTTGTTTCCCATCAATAGCATCCAGTGACTGGTAGAAAAAAAGTCCGAGTGCACATAAAAGGTATGTCCAGTATGGTGCCTAAAAATAAATGTAAATAATAAAGACTGTTAAGTGACAATAAGCTAGCTTCTGTTTGAAAACAGATTAATATAAGCCAATCAACACATTTTCTTGAGTTCACACTTTATATCACCTCAGTGATTATAAAGAAGATTCATAACCTACCTTCTATAGATGAAAATTAAATTAAGAAATCAAATTAATTGTTCTATATCTTCTAGGTAGAGGGTCACAGAAGTCCATATTGTGAGAAGCACAAAGTTAAATGACTGAGCAAGGATTAGGACCTTGATTTTGATTCTTACTCCACAGCTCTTTTAATATAATAGTATTCATTTTTAGCACCACATTTGAAATTATTCAGTAAGTCTTTGCTCTCAACAAAAAAAATCTTAAAAGACAAATTACAGACCCCTACTTCTGTTCATGACGTAATATAGCGGGGCTGGAATTACTCTCCCACCTTATAAAACTAGAAAAGTGATAAATAAAATGAAACAATATTTTTCAGACATGGTTGGCAACGCAGGATTGTGATCCTTAACAGAAGTCAAACACATGAGGTAAGCCCTATGACTGCTCCAGCTTATTGACTAGAAGCAGTTTTCAGGCCATAGTACAGGAGGGGGGAACCCATACAGAACCCAGTGATCTTGCTGTGTTGAAGAGAAACAGCAGCATTCAGGAAGGTAAAGGCAGCTATAATTTGTGGACCAGAGCACAGGAGAAGAGGAAGTTGCTCAGAGAGGGGCATGAATTATGGAGCTCTACAGATCCGTACCTTTGGCTGAGAAGTAACCTATGCCTGAATGAGACAAAACTACTAACCAAGGCCAGGGAAAGAGCCACTATAAAGCCCAAGGCCACACAATTCTTGAAGCCCATGCAAAGTTAGGAATCATTTATGTTTCCACAATGCACAGCAGAAAGACCTAATAACACCTAGGGTGCTGGGTAGAGTTCTCAGAATTGTATTGTCTTAGCAGTAGGGATAAATTAGCACTGAACAAAAGGCTTCTCTGGACAGCCCTAACAGACTTAAAGTCCAGCCTCAAAATGAACTGACTGATCCAGGCAACTTACCTGTAGCCAGCACAAAGTATAACATCTTAAAGGAGTAATAATAATTTAAAAATCTAGTACCCAAAAAGGTAAAACTCTTAATGTTTGACATCCACTCAAAAATTATTAGTCATTCAAAGAAACAGGAGAATATGATCTCTAACTACGAGTAAAATCAATACAATCAGATCCAGAAACAACTGAGATAATGGAATTAGCAGATGAGGACATTAAAAGTTATTATAAATATGATTCAAGAAGGTAGGAGAAAACATAACTCAAGTGAAACCTCTAGAAATGAAAATTTCAATATTTGAAGCGTACAATATATTGGATAAGAGTAACAGCATATTAAACACTAAAAGAAAAGATCAGTGAACTTACAGACTACTTACAGATAGCAACTATCCAAAATGATGCACACAAAGAAAAAAGACTAAAAATAATTGAACCTGGCATCAGTGAACTATGGGACAACAGATAGTCTAACATATATGCAATTAGAGTTTTGGAAGGAGAGAAGAGAGATGGTTGGACACAAAAAAGTATCAGAAGAAATAATGGCTGAAAATTTTCCAAATTTGATGAAATCTGTAAAGTCGCTTACCCAAGAAACTAAACAAACTTCAACAAGAATAAGTATTTTTTAAAAACCCACCAAGGCATATCACAATCAAATTACTAAAAATCAGCCAAAAAGAGAAAAAAACATAAAAGAAGCCAAAGGAAAAAAGACATTACATACAGAGTCACAGATAATAATGACAGAACAAGTCAGTAAATTTGAACATAGACCAATAAAAATGATCCAATTTGAACAAAAAAGAGAAAAAAAGATTTAAAAGTGATCATTCTTTTTCTTTTAGTACTTTATAAACATAGTATGCCACTTTCTCAGGGACCTTATGATGGTAGCAATGGTCAACTCAGAATTCTATGTCTTGGAGAGGAAGTATAGCAAAATTGTTAAGAACTAGGGTTTGAAGTTAGATCTGTGTTAGAGTCCTTTGTTTTGTTATTTAATAGCCAAGTGACCTTGAACAAGTTATTTAAACTCCCTAAACTTTGGTTACTTCATTTTTAAGTTGTAAATGATACTTCATAGTTCTATCTGATGAAAAAATTCTTAGCTCTTTACATAGAGCCTGGCACCTAGTAAGCACTCAATAAGTTTAGCTATTGTCATTAAATAATGTTTTGCATACTTTTAGTGGCAAATTTTAAAAATATCAACTTATGTATGGTTTATGTGGTAATTCTATAAATAATCCATTCAACTTCCTACCCCATTACTTAATATTTCTAAGTAAATAGAAGTTTGTTTTAAACTAACTTTATAAAAGTTTCATGATTTAATATTAGATGCTCAGCACTAATGATTACATTAATTGCTTAAAATCATTTAGTCTTTTCTATTTAAAAGAAAAGTAGCATAAATTAGAAATAATTTAAGAATAGAAGCAACCTGAGTTATAAACATGTACATTAAAATGTCATATTCTTTTCTCATTATTATGTTTTTAAAAGACTATGAAACCAGAATAATTTAAAGGAAGGCTAAAAACAGATAATTGAGAAATCATGACAGTGCAAAAGTGAAAAAAACAAACCACCTAGAATATTTCAAAAGAATCCCAATAATCCTGTTAAGTCTTTCTCAAACCAGCCAATTCTTACCCATTTTTGCTACTATGAAAAAATTATATTGTTTTAATTTTGATAACCAAAGGAGAGCAGAGTTATATTTCAAATATATATAAATTGGAAATTGAAGTTATTAAAATTTGGGGAATGACATGTCATTTTTCTTACCATCTATTTTCTATCAAATACTTTTCCCCTAAATGAGAGACTTCAGTAAGAAAATCATCTACCTGAAAGATATTCCATTTCTCCCTTCTATGCATAGTGCCTTCATTTATTGAAACCTTAGGGCTTCTCAAGAAGCACTCCCAAAGGTCCACTAAGAGTTTAATTCTGACTTCTGATCTGGGAGACTGGCTGCAGGCAAATCTAAAGGTCAAGAAGTTAATGGGACTCCATACTGAAAAAATTTGGTTACTACTAGACACCATGATTGGGGGTGAGCTCTGCTCATTTAAAAAAAGAAAATCAAGACTGGTTCACTGGTTTATAGCTACTTCACTAGGATACTAAAGGAGTTAAATTTAGAGTTTAAATTGGTAAAGAGAGGCAGGGGTAATTTAAAAAGGGAAAAGAGTGAAGAAAGAGGTCTAGGCAGAAATCGAGAGGCCTGAAAGTGAAAGGTTTACTTGGGCGTCAGTGACAGAAGACCCATAGGTAATTACAAGAACAAGACTGGGAAGGTAATTAATTTGTTAAATGGTACAACAAAGGGCATTTTTAAAAAAACGTATTATTTTATTTGATACAAAATCTCACAGCAATCCAGAGAGAAAGGGCAGTCATTATCATGTTCTTTTTATTGATAAAAGTGAAACTTGGGCAGTGGTGATAAAGTCACATCAAAACAACCAGTCAGACTGGGTCCAGGAATCAAACCCAGGTCTTCTGATATGCCCTAGGAAATGAGATCTCTTATGGTGCAAGAGATATGGACTAGATGGAGTTTCTCACTTGGATTCTTTCTTCACAGACTACTTGGTCTTCAAACCTGCTGAGAAGACCGCTCACACAAGACAATTTCAAGTGAACCACTGGAAATGGCTGCTAGCCCCATAAGGCTTCCTTCCTTTTAAAACCAGAAAGGCACACTGATGCCCCAATAATCAGTTCTCTCCTTTTAGGGTTTTCCCAAGGCCTCAGGAGCCTTACCTATTTTCTCTTTTCCCTGCTGTCATCACCTCCATTCCCACCTGGAAGCTATTTAATAGTTTGCAAATTTTCAACTGCCTTTCGAACCTGTTCTCTCTGCAAAACATGCCTCAGGTTGAAGATCCATTTGCCAGGTGCAGAAGGCCCCCCCACTTCCTTCCAGGGGTCACCTCCAAAGGGTGTAATTGCAGGAGAGACTCCCTGGAAGCAGTAGGATGTACAGAGCCACCCCAAATCAATTCCTGTTGTCAAGTGAATTTATTTTTTTAAATTTTATATGTAAGTATGGAAAAATCAGGCTTAGATTATGAATTATAAAGTCATGGACAATATACCAGAATACTTCTATAGAAGGAACCTATTCTAGAAAATAAAACTACTTCAGGTAATATTAGATTCCTAACATTTAAAGTTTTAAGTTATAATAATTTTCATAATATTTACTGTATCCTTTAAGGTCAGAACTTAACAATATATCATAGAGATCTTTCTATGTCAAACATATAGATCTGCATCATTTTAAAAAATGATTTCATGGTATTCAATTATGTGATTATGTCATAATTGAAGTAATAACTAATGATGAATCTTACATGATTTCACAAAAGATTATTATATAAATTTATTCTAAAAAAACAAGATAAATTACTAAGGATCAATCATAACCAACAGTCATTAAAAAAACTAATAAATTTAAATTGCTTTTCAGTTACACCGCTGAAAAATAGCTGTATAAAATTAGGTGGGAAATTTTACTTTTTTCTAGTTACTTGAATTATAGGATCGTATTATTCATTATAGATTTAGGGAAACCAAAATTCTGAACCAGACCATATGGCAATTATTCTTATAAAAATAACTCTGGATCAGAGAGAACATTTATATATAAATCAATTACTCATCTTGAGTTTCATACCTCTTTTTATTCATGTGTTTGAATAACCACATGCATCAGGAAAAGGAAGAAAAGACTTAGAAAGTGATCAATGAGCACACCTCTGCTCACTGGACAAACTTTATAGCTCAAAACTTAAAATATTGGATTTTCTGGAAAACATTTTTAGGGTTTCTATAAATAAAAATGCTAGACTAGATAGTCCCCAAGGCCCTTATTCATATTAGAATATAATCCTCTCAAGGGTATGAGGCATGCTGTCTATTTTTAAAATCTGCTGTACATACAATAGGAGCTAAATAACTAAGTGATTCAAATCAGCTGATGATCTGAATATTTCCTATTAGGTAATAGGTTACCTGGTAAACTATCAGGTAAAATGGTTTCCAAAGGGAAAAATACATGCCCCAGGTTTTCTGGCAGAGTGGTTAGGAAGGTGGACTCTGGACTCCACCTGCACCCAGATTCTTGCTTTGCCATAGTGGATGAGTTACATAACTTCTCAGTGTCTCAATCTCTCTTTATAGAAAATGAGAATAATCTCCGTTCCTGCCTCATTGTGTGAATTATATAAATTATTATGTGTAAAGTGCTTAGAAAAGTACATGGCATATGTGAGGAGCTCAGTAAAATTTAATTATTTTAATTGTTATTATTGATACTATATAAGATAATTTTAAGTGATTCAAAGTTTTTATTTTAATATTTATGTCTTTAATGTATTTTGGAAAAAAATTTAATATAGTTTTAAAAAATAGCTACCATAGCTATCAAATCTATGATTTTGTAGATATTAAGGCTTAGAATAAGTCTGTCTTTAAAAAAGAGTAGGTTTAAAGTTAATGAAAGAAAAATAGTAAATAGAAAAATGGTATAGGTAATACACAACAGCAAAAAATCTTCCCAAAATTAAAATTTAGGAAATACTGAAACTATACAATGTCTATTTATATGAATTTTTATACTTGAAAAATGCCTCTAGCTTAAATAACCTTGGGTAAGAGTTGAGACATATGCAAAAGGTATTACATAACCAGTAACAACTAAGTCAGCTGGCAACAGAGACATTTCATTGGTCCAAACATCAACTGACTATTCTCTCCATAATAGAAACTGTGTTTATAACAGGAAGAAAGAAAAATTGGAAGATCATGCATATGTGAAAAAATATAATGCTAGTGTGGTATTAAAAGGTGGACTTGATATCCAGTCAAGATGATGTTAGTTATTTTTGAAAAGAAAATTCATGGAGTTTCTAATAGATTGCTAATCTGACACTGCTCTAATTTATATTTTGTGCCTGGGATATAGTCAAGGGTTTATCTCTGGTGGATGGGGGCCTCCTTGTTTAAAGAGGAAGGCTCCAGAGCCTTTTGGTGTCCGAAGGATAAGCTCATTCACATACCAATCAGGGAGGGCCCTGGGGGCTTACTGATTTCAACATGTTTCTGACTTCAGCTCTGGTAAGGGGCCAGCATTTGAGAGGAGCACACCCAATTTCAGGAAATGGGGCAGGTTACAAGCTGGGGGAAGGAAACCAGGCAGAGCATGAATGCAGTTTAACCAGCATTTCAAAGCCAAAGGTGCTTTCTCATGACATTAGAAATCTATACTTTGAAAAGTAGCCTTCTTTTTATACTTCATGTGAAGTCTCTTTTTAAAAAACAAACAAACCACTCCTATAGTACTTACTATAGTTCTTGTTGAAAATGCCTGACTTATTGTGCTAAGGAGAACAAGAAGGAAGAGGAGCATGAAAAAAATCTATCATCTCTATCTGGGCTAGATTCCGTTTTTAACTTCAAAAGACCTAAGCAGTAGGAGCCTTACTCCCTAGGCCTAATATACCAGGAGTGGGACTTAAAGCTCTTCCTATATACTACAATGCATGTTTTATCCACACTTGAATCAGAATTCTAAAGGAGAAACATCTTAGTCCTTGGGAATCAAATATAGGAAAGCCATAAGAATCAAAAAGGCAAATCTCAAAGCAAAGCTACTTCCACGTTACCTACAGAAGCTCCTTCTAGACAGAACTCGGACTAGAGTAAGGCAAGTGAGGCACCTTAGCTACAGAATTTAAGGTGACATTTATTCTCAGAGTTATGCACCTACCTGCCTGCTTAAATTCTGAGGCCTGATTGTCTGCTTCCTGCACTCTACTCCCTGTCCTCCTTCTAGAACTTTGACCTTCTGAAAGTTTGGAGTTTATATTTTGTTTTAGAAAGAGAGAACAATCTCTTACAAGAGTCCTTATTATAAATGATGCTTGATAAATTACTGATATGGTTTTATAAAAAAGCGTGAGAAGTTAGGCGATAAAAAAGGAAATATAGTAGATTTCAGAGTAATCAAACCTCTAAAAAAACTGAGCAGGAATGTACAGATTATTGACTTTTCTTATTATTTCTCACAAACGAATAACTTTATAGTGCAAAGGCAACTATAATCTGAATTATTAAGACAGGAAATAAAACATTTCTTAAGGTCTTTCTTACTTCCTCAGATATACCTGCTTTTTGGTTCAACTTTCTATCATAAACAAAAGAAATTATTCAATACCCTTTGACTTAGCTCTATGCTAGGCACCTATATGCTATAAACATACTCTTAACAGTTAAGAGACACTGACTTGGATTTATATCCATAGACCAAGAGGGCAGAGCAAAAACGTTTACTCAAATAAATTTAAAAGAGAATGATGCCACAGTTTATACCAGTCAAAAATAGGTGTCTGAGTCTTTTGTGGTAGAGAAATGCTAGTAGGCTGGAACTTAAAGAAATAGATTCAAATAACTGAGTTTTCTCACCTACAAATGAAGGAATTATATTAAATAAGCCCTAAGGTCCTTCAAACTGTAGGAGTCTGTGATTCTATTTTAGGATTAGGCAGCCAAGGAATGGAGGTCAAGGACAGAACAGTATTCAGATAGAACAACTTCACCAAGGTAAGAAGGAAGCAATTCAGTTCTTATTTTCTCTAGTCACCCTAACTCTTGCTTAGTCTTGTTAAGACCACCCAGGACAGAGTTGTGCACCTACCTGCCTGCTTAAGTATTTAATCCAAGACTAGCTAAGATTACATTTTGTTATTTCATTCATGTGGTCAATAGTTTAGCAAATATTTACTTAGCCTCTGCTTTATGCAATGTACTGTGCTGTGGAGAATGAACAAATATAGGCAATTGCTGTCTGAATTTAAAATTTGGGAGGTTGTCCTGCTCAGTAAGGACGCACAAAAACTGAAATGGAGAAGTTCCACAGGACAGCTACAGAGTCCTGTGCTGGAAGGAGAGCTTTCTGGTTTGGAATCCTGGTTTCCATTTAAAGCTATATACCCTGGAGGAGGTTGATTTCCCTTCAGTTTCCTCATCTATAAAATAGTGATAATAATAGTACCTTTTCATAAAGTTGTTGGGAGGATTAAATAATAGACAAAGGCAGCTTAAAATAATGCCTGGTACAAATCCAATACCAGGTAAATGTTAATTATTATTGTTATTATTGGGATTTAGAGGATTAAGTGGTTGATTTGACTCCAGAGAAGAAATAAGTATTTCATAAGGAGGTAGTGTTAGAATTGGGCATTGAAAGATGGAAGTGAAGAGAAGGGGCAAAATGGCATAGATGATAGAAGCTTGTTCATTCCTTCTTGAGGATCACATCAAAGCTGAGATGGAAACACAGAGCAAACAGCAAACAGAGTCACTTGGGGGTCTAGATAAACAGAAGCAATACAACTAGGGAGAGAAATAAGAAATCACTCTGTAACAGTTGGAGGTAGGTGGGGGCCAAGATGCAAGGCTGCCCAGTCTCAAGAGGCTGAGTGGGACAGAGGCTGTGGCAGCTGCAGACATCTCTTAAAGGGGCAGGGTCCATGAGTGGAATGCAGAGACAGACTTGCTTGCTTAGAGCACCAGCGCTAGGTTGGCTGCTTGGGGGACATTAGGGACTATGGGGGGAGGACACTGAGCTGTTGGAGCGAGGGTTGGAGGTGGGGCTTTTTACCAGGCAGAAGTGCTGGAGGTATCCATTGCTCCTCTGTTGAGCCTTCCCATGTCCCAGTGTGCGGTCCCAGCACCACCATAGCTAAGACATCATCTGCCTTCCCCAGCTCACAGCCCAACTCAAGATTCAGTTGTGTCCTCAGGGAGTCCTGTGTCACTTGTTGAGCAGCAGCAAGATGCACACTGGTAGCAGCTGACCTTGGTTTCTGGCATGGCTCCTTGAGGCAACTATAAGCACAGCATCTGTGGATTGCTTGCTGAATCTTAACAGGTGGCCCTGGAGGGGCACAGGCTTGGGCTAAACTTGGCCTGCAGCTGAACCTGTCTCAGGATTGTGCCGCTGAACACCTACTCCACAATGCCATGCTAATAAGACCAGGAGACTTGGGAGCTTTGATTAGTACATAGAAACAGACACAGAAAGACAGACAATATGAGAAGACAAAGAAGCAGAAACCATATGAAAAAACAGAACATAGATCAAAGAAAAATGGAATCAAGCAATCTCACAGACACAGAGTTCAAAACACTGGTTATAAAGATGCTCATTGTAATTAAGGGAAATGTAGATGAACTCAGTGAGAACTTTAACAAACAGATACAAAACATAAAAAAATAAAATGAAAATTATAAAAGGGAACCAGTCAGAAATGAACACATTATTTGCGATGAAGAGTATATTAGAGGGATCGACAGAGTGGAGGAAGAAGAGCATTGAAACACCGAAATGGAGGATGGGGAAGCCAAGCACACCCAACCAGAATGACCAAAAAAAAAAAAAAGTAACTAAGAATATAATAATTTAAGGAGCTTATGTGACAAAATTAAGGATAACAACACCCATGTCATAGGGGTACCTGAAGAGGGAGAATGAGAGGTTGAATATATATTTGAAGAAATAATGATGGAAAACTTCCCTAACCTGGTGAAGGAAAAAGACATACAACCCCAGGAAGCGCAGAGTCCCCCAAAAAATGAACCCAAAGAGGCCCACACCAAGACACATCATAATTAAAATACCAAAGGTTAAATACAAAAAGAGACTCTTAAAAGCAGCAAGAGAAAAGCAATTAGTTACCTACAAGGGAGCTCCCATAACACTAGCAGCTGATTTCTCAAAAGTAACTTTGCAGGACAGAAGGGCTTGGCACAAAATATTCAGTGTTGAAAACCCAGGATCTACAACCAAGAATAATTAATTTATCCAGCAACGCTATCATTTAGAGTCGAAGGACAGATAAAGTGCTTCCCAGACAAAATAAGCTAAAGGATTCATCAACACTAAGCTAGTATACAGGACTGTTGGAGGGACTTCTTTAAGAAGAAAAAATGTATTAAAAACATGAATAAAGAATGGTAATAACTACATTCCTATCAATAAGTACCACAAATGGAAAAGAATTAAGTGCTCCAACCAAAAGATAGAGTGGCTGAATGGATAAGAAAACAAGACCCCTACATATGCTGTCTACAAGAGACTCACTTTAGACACAGACTAAAAGGAAAAGGATGGAAAATGATAGTCACGATGGACCTAGAGGGTATTGTGCTGAATGAAGTCAGTCAGATAGAGAAAGACAGAAAGCATATGATTTCATGTACATGTGGAATCTAAAGAACAACAACAAGAAGAAACAGAAACAAACTCATAGATACTGAGAATATTTTGAGGGCCACTAGATGGGAGGCAGGGTTGGGGGGTGGGCAGTGAAAAAAGGCAAAGGGTTAAATGGATAGATACAAAATATTCGTGGAGATATAACATGTAACATAAGGAAAATAGTCAATAATGTTGGAAAACTATATGAGGAGGAAGAGGGGTACTTGATTGTGGGGTGACCATTTTGTGAGTTACATAGATCTCTAATCACTATGCTGTACAACTGAAACTACTATATTATTGTATGCCAACTATAATTTTTTTAAAAACCTCACTGAATTGTACAATGTAAAAAAAAAGAAAGAAAGAAAGATGGAAGTGGTACAGAAAAGAAGAGGAGGAGAAAGAGAGGGATGAGAGGAAGAGAAATCCTTGCTATACAGTAAGTTCAATTTGGCTGGAGCGGAAAAGTCCGTAACAGAAATGGTGGTGTGAAATACAATTTGGAGCATTATTATAGAAGTTTATCATTTAACTTTGTCCTATTAATTTCCCTTCATTCCCAGTCATTTCCTAGAAATTAACACAGTAGTTAAAAAAATAGATCAAATATTATTAATATAGCTATGTAGTCAGCGTTATATATATGTAATCTTGTACAGGTATCTTATATGGATAGATAAGCCTAAGCATCTAAATCCAAAAATCGTTATGTATTTTTCTCAACCCTTTGTGGAAGCAACCTGTCAAGTCTGAAAAGCACTAAGAATTCTTAAGTCTAAGAATCAGAAAACAAGTTCCAAGCCAGGTTAAAGTCACTTAATCATTCCAGCCTCAATTTCCTTTTCATAAAAATATACAGTACTACTATTATTTCAAGATGAATGGATAGAAGAAATACTAAACTGGTGAAAAGGTCATTCTAGGAAGGGAAAAAGCTTGCCAACCTCCCTGGGTTGATAAAAGACACAAAAGTAAAAATGGATATGAAGTACTTTATATATGTTATAAATATAAGATACAAGAAATTTTTTCCTACATACCACACAGAAAAAGCAGAACTCCAGCGAAGTGGTGGTATATGTAAAAAAATATATAAGCTTTGGTGTCAGACTGACTAGGATCTCAATCTTGCTTGGTCCTAGCATTTACTAGCTCTGTGACCTGAACGCATATAACCTGAACTACTACTATGCTTCTTTCATGCTGTTGCTGGAATTATCAAATAGGTAATGAGAGGTGTCTCTCCTCACTGCTTCAGCCACTTAGAAGCATGTGTGTAGTCCAATGATACATCTTAGAAACTCTTCTTGGTTTCGTCTTATTATTTTAACCCTTACTCCCCCTTCTTAGATCATCCTGATTTATTTTTTTTTGTAAAGTGCCCTCTTTTTTAAAAAAATCAGGCTGAGCCTAAAAATTATTTAATCATAATTTTACTTCTTCAATCAGGCTCTCCTTGACATCCCTAAACAGAACCTCATGGACTTGTTTGTATGCCCTGCTCTTTTTAAGTGCTCAACAAATGGTTCTTAAATTAATAATAATATTGGAAAGTTCACAATTTAACTGGCAAATATCAGAAACAACCAAATACTCTTCATCGAATCTAGGTCCAAAAAAACTAAATTTTATTACACATTTTCGGGACATTTTTAATAACAGTAATATTTTTAATTTGTTGAGCAAATTGTCATTTTCTACATTTATCTGCACAAAATATATCATTTGGTCCTCACTGCATCCTTGTGAAATTGGTTTGGCACGTAATAATTTCTATTTTACATACAGGAAAACACACCAGCAGTTCTCTCCAAGGTGTGGCAGAGCCAATTTAAAACCCGTCTTCCACTTCTAATCCAGCAGTCTTCATTCTAGCCAAGAACTTAAGGCAGCTTACTTTTTTCAAATGAAATGGAAATGAATAACAATGGGAATGTCTGCCAAGGAATCATATATAATGAACATAACTATCAGTCGGCAAAATCTGCTTAAAATGTGAGTTGCGTTAATTATTTTAAAAAATGGATGCATATATGGAGGGCATGAGATATTTCCACTATATTCCTACTATCTAGACTCAACTGGCTTTGGTTCTCCATAGGACCTACATTCAAATAGGATAACAGGTTTCACTACTTGGAGGGCAAAGACAAGAAAGCAATGTCACAGAATGTGCAATGTAACATTTATCCGTGTATTCCAAAAAGCTATATAGATGGGAGTGAACCCTCTCTGCCTTCTAAGCTCTCCACACTCAGCCCAAGGGCTGCTCTGATTAATAGTTGTCCAAACCCCACATTATTTACTCTTTTTATTTGAGACATAGGTCAAATACTCATTGCTAATAAAATCTGTTGGCTTTTATGATCCCTGGGTGGTGGTGACGATAAGGATTATCACCTTGTTAATGCCTTAGTTTGTTTTTCAATGAAGCAAAAAGGAAGTTCTCTCTTAAAAGTAACTTATCTTTGATCAGTGCTACCAGTAATTTCAGGATCACTAGCACAACCTTGAGAAACAGACGACTGTAAGTGGCCAAAGGCATCTGGGGCTTGGCCAACCTGACCACAAGCCCTGGTGCCAGGCAGGACGGGGACGGGGATGTTCAATCTTCAGTGTGAAAAGTCACCGACTGCTTGTCCACCCCCCCCCCCCATAGCTTGGCGCTGGATGGGGTGGAGGCCAGGCAGGCAGGCAGGCAGGCCCCCGGCTCGCAGTGACCTTGACAGCCCCTCCGCCGATCTGGGAGGCTTAGGGTGGACACGGGGCTGGAGAGCAGCGTGGGAGTCTCGGGACGGAAGCGGCGCGGGGGCAGGGGCAGTGTCCGCGGCCCCGGGAGGCTCCGCCGCGCGGGGGTCTCCCCGCTCCCTGGGCACCTCCAGCGGCGGGGCCGCGGCGCACCTGGGGCAGCGCCCCGGCGCGGGGCGCGGGGTTCCTGGGGACAGCAGTTGGGGGTCACCACGCCGCCGCCGGGGGGCGGGCCCTACCTCCTCAGTGGCCGCGGGGCAGTAGGAGATGAGCACGAGCGTGGTGAGAAGGTTGACGGCGAGGCCCAGGAGGGTGATGGTGTTGGGCGCTACCCACAGCGGGACCCACTGCAGCAGCCAGGTCCAGAAGACCTGCAGCGGCGGCTCGAGCAGCGAGACGCCCGCGGCGCTGTAGCGGTGCTCCTCCAGCCGCCGCAGCTGCGCGGCGCTCAGCGGCTCCGCCAGCGCCTTCAGCCAGCGCGCCGCCGGCCTGGCCCCGGCGCCCGCCGCCATGGCCGCCTGCGGGCCGGGCCGCCGCGGGCAGCGAGGGCAGCCCGCGCCCAGCGCCAGGGCGGGGAGCGCGGCGGCGCGGGGAGCGCCGGGGGGCGGGAGCACCGGGGGGCGGGGAGCGCCGCCGGGCGGGGCTCGCGGGCCCGGGCCTGCGCCGGCCGGGTGGGACGAGCCGGTCGGGCCCGCGCGGCCGAGGTCGAGGTCAGGCCGGGCCGCCCCTGGTCCCGGCGCCTCCGCCCCCAGAGCCGCCGGGCTGCGGGCTGCGGGCTGCGGGCTGCGGGCTGGGGGCGGGGCCTCGAGGAGCCGACAGATGAGGGGTGGGGGGGCAGCCTCGCGGGGTGTCACGGGCCACCGGGTCACCATCAGGGCCCCGCAGACAGCGACTTTATAACTGGCGCTCAAAGGGCGCCGACGTCCCCGAGGGCTCCATGCACCTGTCTCCTAGGTCCGGTTCTTCTTCCGGGACGGCTGGTAACGCTTCTCCGCGGAGAGCCTCGCCGGCTGGTCGGTTAGGAGGCTGTTTCCTCTAACGTGGGAGCTGCGCACAGCTCCCTTCTCCCAGTGTGCGTGCGTTCTCTCCGGCCCTTGGCTGGCCACCCCGAAGAGCCCAGGTAGGCGAAGTGGGGGTGAGAACATGACTTGCGCGTCTTGAGTCACCAGCATGGTGGCCCCATCTCTGCTGGAAAGAGAGGCCACGCTTGATAAACACACAAGCAAAATTCTTCCTTCCAACCCCTAAGACAGGGGCCCTGCCGTGTATTCGTTCTAAAGAATCCTTACTGCGGTTCAGGGTTCAGAGAATAAGGCGTTGAAACTAGAAATCAGGACTTGGAAACACGATCTATCAAGAGGACTGAATTTTTGAAACCCCAAAGCCACCCCCCCTTTTTTTTTCCGGAGCATCTGACACCAATAACAATGGTTAATTCTACGCACACCCTTCCATGAGAATAGAGGACGGGGATCTAGGCAGTATCCTCCCACTGCACGCCGGGAGCATCACGCCACACATGTGGTAGGTAGTTCACCAGCTTTTACCTCATAATGCACCCTGCTAGGGGACGTCCTGTCATAAACAAGTTATATTGAGATAAGCCTGCCACTGTTCCCCCTTTCTTTCTTTTTTTTTCTTTTTTTCACTTCATGTTTCTGATCCGCACTTCTCTAAAGCACAGACAGACTCAGAAACTGCGCTCAAGAAAGCTGTGTTAAGCAACATCTTAGCAGATGCAGTTTGTCCCACAGGATTCATCACACCTTAGAGATGGGTCAGCAAACTACTACCTAGCCCACCACCTGTGTTTTCACACAGCCCATGGGCTAAGTCTGGTTTTTACATTTTTAAATGCTTGAAAAAAATTAAAATATTTTTTTCATGACATGAAATTACATGAAATTCGCATTTTAGTGCCATGAATAAAGCCATGTTTATGGCTTACAAGTTGTTTATGACTGCTTTTGCACCCCAAGAGCAAAGCTCAGTGGTTGTGACAGAGACCTTATGGCCTACAAAGCTTAGAATATTTACTATCTAGACTTTTACAGAAAAAAGTTTAGCAACTCCTGCCTTAGAGCCAAACCAGGGTGTCTCCTGGCCAAACCATTCACTCAATATACATCTCCTAATCTTTAATGTGAAAAATGATGCTGAAGAATGAAGGAAAGGAATCAGAATGATTCCACAGATCCACTTTTTACTATACTGGTGTTATGGACAATAAACTTGGAGATATTTACTTTTATTTCATCAACGCCTTGAAAAATCCAAGGAAAAATTCTTTTCCAGATTAAAAATTTAACTATTATAGTTTTTATTTTGTTAGTGTTTTGTTTTATATTCATGTATAAGTGAAAACATGTTTTTTTTCTATCTAATTTATTCATTTAGCATAATACCTCTATGTTGTCGCAAATAACAACATTCTTTTTTTTCCAAGCTTATATATATATATATATATATATATATATATACATTTTTTAACATTTTATTTTTTTATTTTCATTCCTCCCCCTCCCCTCTAGTAACTACTACTAGTCCATTGTCCATGTTCATGGGTCTCTGTTTGTTTATCCTGTTCATTTGTTGCTTTTAGGTTTGTAATCCACGTATAAGTGATATGATTTTCAACCTTCTCTGTCTGGCTTATTTTGTTTCATATGATTATTTCAAGGTCTGTCAAGATGAAATGGCAGTATTTCATCTCTTCTTATGGCTGAGTAATATTTGATTGTATATTTGTACCACAGCTTCTTTAGCCAGTCATCTGTTGGAGGACACTTTGGTTGCTTCCGTGTCCTGGTCACCGTGAATAATGCTACTATGAATATCAGTGTACAAATATCTTTTTGGATATGGATTTTCAAGTCTTTGGGGTAAAAACCCAGTAGAGGGATTGCTGGATTATATGGTAGATCAATTCTTAGATTTTTGAGGAACCTCTATACTGTTTTCCATAGTGGCTGTACCAACTTGCAGTCCTACCAGCAGTGCATGAGGGTTCCTTTTTCTCTGTATCCTCTCCAACATTTGTTATTATTTGTCCGGTTGATTACAGTTATTCTAACAGGTGTGAGATGGTATCTCATTGTGGTTTCGATTTGCATTTCCCTAACAACTGTCGATGTTGAGCATCTTTTCATATTTGTTGGGCATTTGTATGTCCTCTAAGGAGAAGTGTCTGTTCAGGTCCTCTGCACATTTTTGATTGGATCATTTGGTTTTTTGTTGTTATTGAGTCTTATGAGTTCTTGTATATTTTGGATATTAGGCCCTTATCAGAGGCGTTACTTGCAAATATATTTTTCTATTTGGATGGTTGCCTCTTTACCTTGTTGATAGTTTCTTTTGCTGAGCAGAAGCTTTTTAGTTTAATGTAGTCCCATTCATTTATTTTAGTTTTTTCTTCCTTTGTCTTTGAGGTCAAATTCATGAGTTTAGTTTCTATGTTTTCTTCTATGTGTTTTATTGTTTCAGGTTCTTAATCCATTTTGAGTTAATTTTGGTGTGTGGTGATAGACAACAGTCTGGTTTCATTCTTTTGCAGGTAGCTTTCCAGTTTTCCCGGTACCATTTATTGAAGAGGCTTTCCTTTCTCCACTAAATGTTTTTGGTATTTTTGTCAAAAAATATTTGCTCATGAAAATATGGGTTTACTTCTGGACTCTCGATTCTGTTCCACTGGTCCATGTGTCTGTTTTGCTAACAAATAGCAATATTTTATCTTTTTTCTGGGCTACTGTGTGTAATACCACAATGAATATAGGGGTGCAGATATCTTTTGAATTAGCATTTTCATATTCTTTGGATAAACACTCAGAGGAGGAATTGCTGGATCATATGGTAGTCCTAGTCTCAATTTTTTGAAGCTCTTCCATACTGTTTTTCATAGTGGTGCACTAATTTACCATCCCACAAATAGTGTGCAAGGGTTCCCTTTACATCCTCTCCAAAATCAACTAAAGAACTTCTGTAAGGCAAAGGAATCAATCAATAAAACAAAAATTCAACCATCTGAATGGGAGAAGATATTTGCAAATGATATATCCGATAAGGAGTTAATATCCAAAATATATAAAGAACTCATGCAACTCAACAACAAAAACAAACAACCCAATTAAAAAAATGGGTAGAGGATATGCATAGACATTTTCCAAGAAAAATATACAGATATGACCAATAAGCATAGGAAAAGATGTTCGACATCACTGACTATTAGGGAAATGCAAATCAAAACACAATGAGAAAAGACCTCACACCTGTTAGAATGGCTATTATCAAAGAAACAAGAAATGACAAGTGTTGGCAAGGATGTAGGAGGGACACTTTTATCAGATTGTCTTTCCTTTGGGATAGCTGAGACAGAATGGTCCCAAATAAATATTCAGATAAGAAACTAGAGAGATGGAAGGCTGGAGCTGCACTTTACCAACATGAATGAGCACATGAATCGCCTGGAAATCCTGTTATAATGCCGGCTTCAAGTTAATGGATCTGGAGAGTGAGAGCAGAGCTGAGAGTTTTCATCCCTAACAAGTTCCCAGGTGATGATGCTGCTGGCCATGGAACCACATTTTGAGTAACAAGGAACTGAAGCATCTTAGAAGGCTTAGGTGGAGGTACTACTCCGAGCAAGCCTCTTGAGCCCTAGGTGGAAGGGGATGAGGCAGAAAGGAGAAAGGACTCAGAGCAATTAAGGGATGAGAAAGATCAGCTTGACTCACTTAATTTTGCTTAAGGCTATTCTTTCTAGGGCAAAGAAGAATAGATAAATAGATGTTTAAGATTTTCCACTTTATTTTTAAATTCTATTTTATTATTTTATTTTATATTTTACATATATTTAAAAAATATGTATGTATTTTAACTGATCATATAATACAAATCCAGTGGAATCGAGATCTATTTGTTGGTCCTTGGTAAAGGTGTTGGTTGTCGATGGTTAAGTTTTTTAAACATGATACTGTGCTTCCCAGACTGAAATACCTAAAGGTATGTCTGGAAAACATCCATTTGAAGATCTCTGAGGAAAAAAAAATGTTTTTTATTAAATAAACCTATAGAATAAAACATGTGGATAAATTTTAATGAATCCAAGCGGTTGTGGCACTGGTGTCAAGCTATGCTCTCACATCCAGTCCCAGGTTTTCTTCTGCAGATAGGAACACCGCAGTGATGAACAGGGTTAAGAGATCGAGACTGAGATAATGCCTGTAAAGCAGGAAGCAAGTGCTCTTTTCTTTTTATTGTTGATTTTCTCATTGCTGTTTCCTCTTTCTTTAGTTCCTTGCCTGATGAGGTTGTTCCTGGCTTCATTTCTATCTCACTGCTCTTGATTGCCCTGCCCTCTGTACAAATAATCATGTGTTAGTTCTCCTCCTTTTCTCCCTCTTGCTAGATGTTGATTCTTGGTCTTGGCCTTCACTGAGACCCTTCTCGCCACATCCTCCCTATCTTTCTATCACTCTTGCTTAACTTATTCAGGAAGTGGAGCTGCTAAAGGCAGGCTTTGGGTCAGAGTCCCTGCTTCCCATTATGAGAACTTGATAATTATTCAAGGACCCGGGGAACAACTTATCTCACCAATGAACTCCTACTTCTACCACTAGCCAATGTTTATTAAACCCTAACTGTGAGCTATTAAGAAGAGCATAAAAATAACCGTGCTCAGAGAGGCTCTGCCTCTTCTTGGCAGCCTTCGTTATTACCGAATTTGCCTCCGGCTCAGTGGTACCTCCCAGTGCAGAAATGGGAACTGGATTTATAATGACCCCCAGTAGACACTAAGGAGAAGAGCTGGGATCCGCAGCCCACTGGCACTTTATCCATAGCCTTCAGGGGATATATTATTTGGCTCTCTAGTGCCTGGAATTTTCCAGCATTGATTTATTTTGCAACATGACTTCTTTCCAATTACCCTTTGTCCCAATCATACAAGAGGAATCCCTTGCAAAATCTGAACCCTTTCCTTGCACAGTGTGGCTTGTAACCTTTAGTTCTTTTTTCTTTTTTCTTTTTTTTCATTAACTTAACATTTTTTTAAGGGTTTAAATTGGTATACAATGTCTTTCAGATGTTTTCTTGGGCTCTAAGACTAGGATGAAAATAGAGTAAGTAATATAAGGAGGGAAACTTTTGCTTGTGAGTAGCTGTGTAAGGGCTTAGCTACAAAGAACAGGAAGATTATTTCTAAAACTATTGCTTGGGAGAAAATGAAGTTATGGTCAACTATGCACTAGAGTGCCAAGTTTTTTCTTTAAAGACTTGAGTCAGCTGGTACCCCAAAGCCACACTCTGAGTGACGCCTCTGAAAGTGTTTAAGTGTCTTGCTGCCTCCTGCTATTTTGTTCCTAGTAATCTAATTCAGATAGAAGAAAAGTATTCAACTAGATCAGAGATTGTTCAGGTCAGTGCATTTGGAGACAGAAATTATCAAGTGACTTTAAGAGGGTGATGACAGCCCTTAGAATCAGGAGAACTGGTCCTTCCATTGGTGGGTTTATGTCTCTCATCTTTGCTAAGTTATCAAAGTTGAATTGGATTTTATAAATATCTATCTGTAGCAATCACCTGAATCTTTGGTGCAAAGATGGTAATTAGTGACCCAGCTAAAATAAGGAAATAAATGTAGAGTTCGATTTACAATCGATAATATTATAGGGAGAATTGGTAACACTGTCTGATATTATTATTTCCTTATTCTACTCTTACTCCTAGGAATAAGAGACCAAATTTATATTTCTAGAATTTTGTTCGAGAAAACTTAAGTGAAGAAGGAACTGGGAAATCAGATCTGGAGTTTAGTGAGTGGGGAAGAGGAAGTTGTGGTAATGGAAAGGTCAGAGTGATGTTGGATGGCGAAGGAGGGGAGGAGGGAATACAGGAAAGGGAACACAGGTGTTTGGGGGCTGCCTGCGCCCCCTAACTTTTATAGCTTATATACATAAATATTTAGATGTTATAAAATTAAACTAACAGATGCTTAAGAAAATAGTTGAATCCTGTAGTCTTCATGAGGATACCCTCATAATAGCCTGGAAGGCTGAGTTTGAATGTGGAATTACCAGATTCTTCAGAGATACTTGCCAGAATATTGTGACTCACTGCTAGTCTTTGGTCTCCCTGCTCTTTGCATCCTTCCTGCATCACCCCATGAGGGGTCTCAGGTGCACACATGTAGATACTCTAGTCTCAAGCACAAGCTCTAGTCCCACATCTCAACCTCCTAGCAAACAGGTGTCTCTGGACCACCCTTTCGCCCTCAGTGTGCATATACTGGCCACATGGTTTTTCCTTAGAGGTTTGAACCCAGGAAAAAGGTCCACAAAGGCCCTAACAGTGAGTATGGGTACAGTCTATAAGAAGGAATGGTGTGGTAAGTGTTCAAGTAGGTACATCTCCTTGGTTTTATGACCTCCCTGCCTGTGTTGGAGCTATGGATGGAAAAGGGCCAGCATGAGGCTCTTAAAAATGCAGAAGTCCCTCTTGCATGTCCAAGGCTGGTACTGAGTGGTAGAACTGTGTTCCCACAAAGAACATCTTTAAAAATAGCAGGTGAATAGCCAGCTATGGCCTTGGAGATTGAAAGCCCCCAGGTCCACACTTGTCTTGCAAGTTTTAGCAACACCTGTCTTTAAATGGACCATATGGGGCTAGACCCCAAGCACCTCTGCAGTCACCAGTATAGACTGAAATGTAGACACTTCCCTTCTCTCCATTTTCTAGGCACCAGAAAATATTCTAGTTGAACCAGGACTGGAGGTAGGACCTCCCCCTGCCTGGCCCCCAAGCAAGACAGAGAATTTCTCAATCTGCCTGGCCATTGGGAAACTCAGAGTCTTAGGATGCTAGGCCTATGTGTAGGTCACAATGTGCTTAGCTCCTAGAACAAAAGACCAGAAGTACTAGGAGGGGGAAGGTGAGGTGTGGTGAGTTCCTTATTCCACTTCTTTAACTGAAACCTTCTCTACAGCATCAGGAAGAGTGAAGGAAGTTGCCAAAAAAGATTATGGACTTGGACAAATGTTTCTCAGCCTCTAGATTTTGAAGAAGGTTTCCATCAATTTGAATGGATGCCATCAGCAAATCCTAAATCTGTAACTGCTCTGTAGTCTGCAGCAGCTCTTTGTCACTATGACTAACTGTTCTGGCAGGAGCTTTGGTGGACCCGGCCAGGATGCCAAGCCAGAGACATGACAGAGGTCAAGTCTGACTTTGGGAGCATGCTGGCTCCCATTTTTCTGTCCTCAGCTCTGTCTGAGCACACAACCCCAAACACAAAAACAAATACTTTGTCATTTCATCATAAACACTTCAGATTTATTGTAGCATTTATTGAATACATTGTCCCTTCTGTTGAGAAAACTTGTTTGGAAGACTTTAAGTGTTTTAGCAAATTCAAATGGGAAAAAGGCACAGATTCACTGGTGTCAAGCGGGGTTGTGTGAAATATACAACTCTGCTTTGCTTAGAAAATCTCTTAGATCAAGAGAAAGATGGATTTTCAAGATCTATCATTGTGTACTGTACTATGATTTTTACTCTGAAAAAAGAGCATGTACAGCCTATTTTAAACTAAAATAACTGCTTTTGCTTATTCTAGAGTTTGCTTTTTTTTTGTAAAGTACAGTGACCGAACACAGAAAATAACGATCAAAATACTGACTTCAAATGGGATTTTGTTTGCAATTTTTAATTAAGCGATCTGTGCAAACATTTTTTCTTTTTTTTTCTTTTTTTTTTTTTACTTTGACATTGAGAGAAAAAAGATGGCCACACTTGGATGCCTGGTGTTAAAACAGAAAATACTTTCTCATTGCAACCAGATTTCAAGGCAGTGGAGTGCAGAGAGGCAGCGCCCAGGCCCTTAGTATTCCTCAGGATTGCTTGATTGCAAGTCTCGCAAATATGAATCAATTATGTTAGGAGGTACACCTTGCAAGAGGAGCCTGCAGAAGGAAAGTCCACCTAGGGAGGACAAAAAGGAAAAGGCAAAGTCAAAACCGTCTATGTGAAAAATCACTGAAATAATATTTCTGGACTAGCTGCCTAGAGATGTGACTAATTATATTCCAGTTAGTTACAAAAAATCCATTCAGTCCCTACTTGGAAATCTTCTCCTGGGTTCAATGCATTTAAAATTTAAAACATTTGGCATCTGGAAGGAAAAGCAAGTTCTCGGCAGACTCATAGCAGTGTTTTTTCCCTACCATTATTCAATCTTAGTTTAAATTCCTAACTGGTTGGAAAGTACTTATTACTCTCCGAGAGGTCTGGGGATTCTCTATAGATGGTTTAAGTGCTCTGAGTGAATGGCAGAACAAATGCAGGCCATATTATGAATCTGTGGGAAGAAGTGTTTCCGGTTTGTTAATGTTCTTTTTATTTAAACAAAAAATTCTGACTCAAGCACTTTGATAAAGAAAAAAGGCACTACTTTAACTTTGACTATTTATACGTCGTCAAAAGTGAAAAAAATTGGAAATATTTTGTTAAAAATACTAAAACCTATTTGATACCTTCTGACAGAGAAATACCCACTAATATTTCTTACTTACCTTCTGTGTTTCTGAATTATAG
The DNA here is from genome assembly GCA_004027375.1 of Macroglossus sobrinus. Classification (NCBI taxonomy): domain Eukaryota; kingdom Metazoa; phylum Chordata; class Mammalia; order Chiroptera; family Pteropodidae; genus Macroglossus; species Macroglossus sobrinus. The sequence continues at coordinate 113,812 of PVKZ01001770.1, read as the reverse complement.
TTAAAAAATAATAAAAGTACCCTTCACGAGAGAACCCATGAAACCATAACAATTCATGGTCCTTTAGAGAAATGCTTCACTACTTGCTAATATAAATTCACGTCCAGACAAAAACAGCATGCCATTTGAACATTCTGAAAACTTCTTTAATGCAAATTTGAGAGTCATTCTCCTTTTATTTAAAAAAAAAATTCAAGTCACATATTGATAGAAATGATGCCACTTATGTACATGTCCATTCCTTGATGCAGAGTTTAGAATGCTTAGGTATCACACATTTTCATCTACATTAAATGCTTTAATTCATGCTCTACTGCATTCAACAACTTGCTTCATGTCAACAGGGGATTGTTGTGCAGACTAAGTACTAGCTGTTAATTTCAAGATACTGAAATACAAATTAAAACTACTGAGTTAGAGATTTTAAATAGTCTATTTTCATTGGATTACATAATGAAAATCATGCCATACTCCACAGGCTTTGTATGGCTTATGACAGTCATAAGCTTCATATGCCTAAACCATATGAAAGCTTACCTTAGATGATAATACACATTCAAAAATCCTTACTGTGCTACAACTAAGGAAAAGAGAAAGAGAGAAAGAAGTCGTAAGCATTAATAAAGTGCTAAAACCACAGTTGAGTACTTGTTGGATGAAATTATGGTCATGATTATGATGAGGTGATTTCATTAATCCTTAGTCATGTGAAATATGTAGGAAAATAGAAGCGTATGGAATGAAGAGCAGGGATCCAGTCACTTCAAAATGATCATTAATATGTAAAACATGTATTAATATGCACAACCACTTTGCCTAAACAAGTGGCAGAGCCAATTTGATGGTATAGTGAATATTTATGGTAAGAGCTTCCAAACCATTAGCTTAAAAAAAAAAAACCTACAACATATATATATCGTGTTTTTCAACAAAAGAAAAACATAAATAATAGACAAAGCATTAGTGTACATATATATATGTTGAAATTCTAAAAGGCAAAATTATCAAGTAGATGTAAATATTAGACTAGTGCATATTATAATATTGTGTTCTGAACTGATTATATATGACTGATTTAAATAAACACAAAACTTAGACAAACAGGCTAGAAAGTGACTATATGAATAATTTTCAAAACTTTAAAGGAAGAGCCCTAATTCTTTCCTATTTTGAAAGCTGACATTTCCTCTGGGGACTCAGCAAATACTGCAAACTCGGACATATATCTAAGTCATTAGAGTTTACACCAGGTTGCTTACTCAGCTCCAAAGAACTTCTTAATTCGCTCTTCCAAATGGAGGTGAATCATGCATTTATGATAAGACACATTTATTGCTTAATACATTTAGTAATGGGGCCTATAATTTGGGTTCCATGAAAATATCCAAAATGTCCAACAGTTAGATGGGTTACAGATATGCTAACAGTGAATTTTTCACTAGAAAATCAAATATGAAAGTTTCCAAATATTGGATCTATTTTTATTTGTGACCTCTCCACATTAAAAATGTCCAGAACACTTTTTCTATAATTTAGCAACTTAAAAATGTTTAGTTTTCTGAATTTCAATGTGAATCTAAGGAACTAAACTATTTTAAAGGAAGATCCTATCTCTTTACATATGAAATATGAAAAAATTAAAGAAATACCATGGGTTCCTAGGTTTTGATAATCTTATATCTAAAATGAGGTCATCTTCAAATGTAGATTTCTGGCTTTGTTTATGGGGACCTGTGGTACTTAATATCCTTGAATAATTTGGCCTTCCTTGTTCATGGCATAAACATCATATGCCATGAGCTGCTAAAAATTATAATTAAAAGCAAATGAGAAAGTCAAGCTTTACATGCAAAGTGCGATTTCATGTAAGAGGAATGGAACAGAAAGTAGAAATATCCAGTGGAACATGGACTTTTAAAACCTGTTGCTGCCCCTCCAGGAATTCTGGTTGTCCAGGGGTATTTATTCCTTGATATATCACTGTAGAATTAGAATATTTGTACCAGTATTTATTTATTCTCAGTTGACATTCTTACCTTTATTTTTCACAGCATAACTTGATTCAAGTCACCTATTACCAGATAACAATCTGATGATAAATAATCTTGGCTTTACTTTAGGACCAAAAGCTTTTACCAACATATCACAATTGATATCTTACTATGAACTAGAATATATATACTTATCTACTAGAATACATTATTTATATTATTAAAAAATCACTATGGAATTCATTATGCAATTACTATAAAGAATATATCATCTTTACAATCAACATTATTAGCATCTATGGAAGACCCCAAATGTTGAACCATTTATGAAATCATCATTTTATAGCATTAGCATTCAATTATTTTCAAAATATGCAGAAGTGGTACTAGGCTTTTTTTTTTTTTTTGATGTTGAAACATAAATATCAACAATACCTTGAAACTAACTAATAAGGCTAGGCATTTAGAAACCAGATATATTTGCAACTGGAACCTGAATCTGCATTTAAAGCTAATAAGCAGCTAAAATAATAAATTTTCAAGCACTATCTCGAAGTAAAGTTTGAAGTTTTCTATGAATATTATGTTTTATATTTGAGAGAGAAGAAAACAAATAAAAAATATCCCCTTAATTGTGAATCTACTATACTGTATTATCTGAGAACAGACAGAGATCATAAGAGAAAGAATACTGTTTTTTTAGTTGTAAAAGAAAATTTTTTTCAGAAAGTTTACTTACTATTTTATACTAAAATTGGTACTAAAAACCGTTCTTTACATAAATATCCTAAGCATTTATGATGTTTTTCTTAACTATATATTTACAAGATTACCTTTCTGACTTTTAGATCACAATTTTTTCATTACAGAGATAGGAAAAGACTTTGGTTATCACAGAAAGACAATATAATACAATAAGACAGAGAAAAGACATTAGGATTATGTCACCTATTATTTCTTAACAGTTACTGACAACTGTAGTTTTCATGGTGTCCCAAAGTAGGTTTTGATTGTCAATAAAAAACTTCAGTATAAAAATATACTCAATTAATATGAAAATTGATTAATATGACAGATTATGCTGAGACTTTTCTACCACATTAATCCTTATATGTTTTCTTGGTTTACATTGGTTGCAAAACTTCTGAAAACTGCTATAAATGAAATGCATTTCTGCAAATGGAAGTTCTCTAATGAGATTTGAAAAGCAACTGATAAAAATATGTGTAATATTCTGCATGTGTAATATTATACACTAAATTAACAAACTTACCCATATATATTGAAAGTTTCAGAAAATAGAACTAATGAAATAATGTAAATTCCTTAATTGCAGTTCCATTAGATAAGTTTTTAAACTAGGATTCTATTTATAGATGAACTACATCACCAAATTAATATCCCCTTGACCTTATTTATTCTCTCCATGCTCTGCACATACCAGCATTCCACTGAAATGAATATTTCTTTAGTTAACAAGAATTGCAAGAGATGAAAAAATAAGTCTATGTAGATAACCAAGTAGCCTTCACAAATAAAACATGAGTAAATGCAAAATGTAAAAATGTCTTCTCAAATTTTCTTTCCCCTCCCTTCACCCAGAATATTTTGGCAAACAATTTGGATTTTGCAGTAAGAATAACAATCAAGTGACTTCCTTTTATTTTATCCTACACCGAAGATCTTTGATGCCATACCTTTCACCTCCAGTTTGCATTCGATCTCCACTGTCCCAAGGTCATTGACTGCTTTGCAGCAGTAGGTGCCTCCATCATAGGGGCTGGGCTTGCGAATCTCCAGAGTACAGACCCCTTGATTGCTGAACATCCTGTATCTTGGGTCATCCACAATAGCAACTTTGTTTTTCATCCAGGTTATTTTGGGCTGAAGTTAATATGGAAGTAAATGAGTATATCTGTATTTAGCATATTAATAGGCCATCGAAGCCAGTGACAGAATTTCAAAGCATGGCTTAGAAAGAAAGCACATCTAAGAAGAATTCACTTCCACTTGAGCACTGTTTCTCTCAAATTTTACTTAGCACTTGGCAGGAGAGCAAATGAGCCGTTCTGAAGAAGCAAGCCAGAATGATTCAGAGGACAGCTCTGGGGCAATCATCCCAAACAGATTCAGTTGCATCTCAATTTGATCTACAGGTCCACGAGGTTAGTGCATCCAAGGGAGTATATATTGCTTAGCATTTTTCAAAGATTCCCCCAGACGGGTCGTAACCATCTTATTTTCTCCGCTTTGTTTTCCTGATATTCTTTTCTAATTATCTGTGGGCTGCTAATGCCTCCTTACCACTTAATCTGACCTCTGACATCTGTATTCACCATCATTTTCCAACCAGTTAATTCAAGATCTGTCATAACCCGATCACCCAGGAAGGGGACTCCATTCTCCTTGATGCCTGAACTATATATGACATCACCAATCCTCCACTCCACCTTTCATATCATCTTCTCCTTCCTTATGTAAATGCACACCCTTCGCATTTCCTCCTCCACCTCTTTTATAATTTTGCCTTTCTCTTTTTCACAATGTCTTCTTTCTTCTTCCGCCTTTCAAATGAAGGCATTCACTGAGGCTCACATCTTGGTCCTTGGCTTTTTGCTCGCTACCCTCTTGTCTCAATGGCGTTCCTTTCTAGAGTCAATCCCATTGGGTGGAATGTAGCAGCCCCATACCTGGGGATTCCCAAACTGAGAGTCACAGCCCTGGCCTTTCTCCTAAGCTTCAAGTGAACCTTTCCTCTGCCTACTGTTCATTCCCACGTGGATGTACCACCATCACTTCCAATTAAACATGAATCCAGCATCTTCCTCCCATCCTCAGTTTGGCTTTTCTCTCTGACTTCCCTATTTCTGTTCATGGTATAAGCCGGAAAACACCATTGTTTGCAATTTTTGCAAACTCTTGGGTTCCTTCCCTCAGTGTCACCCAAGGATTGATATCTCTATGTACAACATTAATTTGCTGTTCTTTTCAAATGCCAACAACGTGGAACCTTGAAATCCTTCTAACTCTCTTCAGTCAGATGTAATTTTCCCCTTTCTAGTACTTTGTACCCTTAATACAGCACATTTTAAATTCTGCTTTGCATTATAGTATCATTATTGACTTTAATTGTGATGAATCAATATAAACACCTAATTTGTCAGGTAGAACAATATTACTTCCATCTCCTTACCGCTCAATTCTTTTTAAAATAAGTAGTTTGGTTTTTCCTTAGAAGGTATCCCTTAGTTAGTAAAGAAGTATAAACATTTTTTACTACTACATTTAAATAGTGTATCTAATTATCCACCATCAAGACCCTGCTTCCCCACAACCCCCCAACCTCAGAAAATGACACAAATAGCACTTGGGGGATAAGCTTATATTACTACTTAACATTTCTAATGTGGCACATACAAAAAGAGTTTGGGGTTAATTCTTATATTTAACTAATGTGTTAAAAAGCATAAAACATGGTACCTTAGGATTTCCTCTCACACTGCAGTTCAGAGTGGCATTGTATCCAGCTATAGCATAGGTGTTAACCAAGGGCTGAGTGAACATGGGCGCCTCCGTGAAATCAAACTCTTCATACACTGGATTTTTGTAGACTTTACCTTAAAAGCAAGCATTAGAAATATCCAAATTTGCCTGAGAGTATATTATTCTTGGCATACTTTACTCGTCCATAAAATGTTCCTGAGCTTAGAAAAACATGTGAACACATGAGTGACTATCACACGCATTCGTTCTGAAGGCTAGCCAGCCTCATGTGGGACAGGGAGCCAGAACGGTCATCCGAAACCAAGACAAATATTAAAAAGAATTCCGTGTCTGAGTTTTTGGATCAATGTGGCATTTTAATGTGAAAGTAATGAGGAAGAGCTTTAAGGAGAGTGGTTCATGAAGAAATGAAATGATGGGAATGGAATCAGCTTCATTCATTTCATGGTTCTCCTGTGTAGCTACGGCGAAGGTGGACAAGAATAAAAGGAACCCAAGCTCTTGAAGTCAATGTTGACTTTCTCCTATCCCTGTGATTTTGGCCATTTATACACTTCCTCCCCAGAAGCTGGAATGAATTCAAGATTATATATTAAAAATGCAATAATAATAATGTAATTTTCCTCTAAAAATTTTACTTGTAAAATTAACATTTTACTCAAACATTTTTACCATAATTAAAAAAATGTGTTTTTATCATTTTCTTATTTTCTTTCACCACATCTCTTCTTCTTCAGTCTTCTCTAGTTACTGAAAATCAAGGTTTCCAGATGTTTAGTTGTGACATAGTGTTTTGTAATATGAAATATGCATTTGATTTTCATCCCCATTTTGGGCACAGAGCTCTTAAAACCTTTGAAATTTCCCATGCAGTGAGAGTGTCTGTGAGATGACTTTTGGACTACATGCAAAGATGGTGGCCAGTTGCCAGGGGAACCAACCTTGTGATTAGTGGTTGGAACTTTCAGTCCCACCCCCAGACCTCCATAGAGGGGAGAGGGGCTGGAGATCTAATAGATCATGGTTATGTAATAAAGCCTCCATAAAAACCCCAAAGAGGGGGTTCATAGAGTTTCCCGTTGGTGAACACATGGAGGTTCTAGGTCAGTGACAGAGCTCTGAAAGCATGGACATTCTGTGCCCACTCTTCAGACCCTGCCCAATGCATCTCTTCCACCGGGCTTTTCCTGAGTCATAATCCTTTATGATACACACCAGTGATCTAGTAAATATAACAGTTCTCTGAGTCCTGTGAGCTGCTCTAGCAAATTTACAGAACCTAAGGAGGGGGTCATTGGAACCTCTGATTTATATAGCCCATTGGTTAGAAGCACAAGTGACAACCTGGACTTGCGATTGGCATCTGAAGTGGGGGTTTGGGGGGCATTCTTGTGGGACTGAGCTCCTAATCTGTAGGATTTGATGTAATCTCCAAGTACATAGTGTCAGAATTGAGTTGAATTGTAAAACACCCAGCTTGTATCTGAGAATTGCTTGGTGATATGGGGAAAACTCCCCCAAACCCTTCACACTGGAACTGGGTCCAGAACCCCCTTTTACTAGTCCACTACTAACTCACCATCCTTGGCAATCACAGCACTTTCTTTAGTCATTGTTGCTTCCTCACTGAGGCCACACATGTTTTCAGCAAAGACCCGGAAGTAATACTCATTTCCTATGACCAGTTCAGTAATGGTAGCATTGGTTCGGTGATAATGCTCAATGACAGTGAACCATTCCTGAAAAAAAGATTTTTTGGGGAGGAAAATTATCTTAAAATACACGACTGTTGATTAGAATAAATAATAGATGTTTTTTAGCTAAAAGAAAAATAGCACCAATTTTAAAATTGAGAGTAATCATAATGTACATTATATTTGTTGAATGCTTTATAATTGATCTATACTTGACTATGTAATTTAATCTGCATCTATGCATTACAATCATGTACCCTAGATGTCAGCAATTACCTTTATATTTTCTTCATAACTGTACAGTCTATCATCTATCTGTCCACCTATCTTTTGTCTAACAAAATGTCATTATAGAATTTTAGTGCCAACATATCTATTCTGAGAAAAAGATGATGCTAAATCACTAGATAAAAATTAATATCGTTCAACAAATTTGCTTAATTTTATTAACAGATTTTTTTCCTTTCATTACTCTACGTTGATCACACTTTGTCACCTTAAGCTGGCTAAGGTTTTCTTCACAGAACTTGCTACCTTAAATTGTATAGTTACTGTTTTACTTGTTTATTTTCTACTTCTACCCATCACTGGAAGGAACACATCATTATGGTAAAGACAGACTTTTCTTCTCACCCCTTGTATCTCCAGTGCCTATCATAGTACCTGGCACATAGTAGATACCATGCAAAAATAAATGTTTATTGACTACTAGACTGAATGAATGAATGAAAGCAAAAACTATTTTTTTTCAACTTTTCCTAACCATACCAAGAAATATAGTGATTTCAAAGTTTATCTTGCAACCACTAGAATCCTTTGTAGCACGTATGTTTAGGACCACTAATTGAGAAAATACATTTGCTGACAAAAAGACGGTTCATAAAGGAAAGGATTTTCCTGGTAACTTTAAGGACCTCATTGTATATGTATTTTGTATATTTTTAAGACAGCAGACAAATATACCCTCCTTTATTCCCAAAGTACCTTATGCAAACTTTTATTTCAACATTTATTATATTCTTTTATCATTTAGTTTCATGTCTTTCTTCTTGCCTAGACTATCTGTGCTCTAAGAATAGGAACTGTATTTTCTTTCTTTTCTTTTTCTTTTTCTTTCTTTCCTTTTCTTTTCTTTCTTTTTTTAAATATAGTAGCTAGAACAGTGCTCAACACATAGTAAGTGAATGAATGCATAAATAAGTATATTGGCACACATAATGAAAACAATGTTCATGGAAGGTATGAATGACTCTAGGAATTTAAGAGAAGAACAGCAACTGTAGAAATAATGAGACAATGGCATAGTGATCTCCTGAAAAGCACACTGGGCAGAGTAAGCATCTTCTGGTCCATAGGTCTGCCTCTGCTGAAATGCAACAGAAACACAAGGATGCAGGGGTCAGGGATTACCCCTGTCACCAGGCAGACCTCAGTCACATGAACCAGCAGGAAAGTCCTGGTCCATTTGGACTTTACAAGGTATCTATGAAGACAAATTTGGGCATATATGATAAGGGTAGAAGAATGGAGTGCCACCTGAAGGAAATATGGTACCTCTGGACTCACTGCTGGTGTCTAGGCCAAAGTCCAAAGAAGAGCCCTTATTGCTATAGAAATCTGAGATAAGCAGAACTTCCCTTGCAAAGAAATCCATTGATCTAGTTCTCAGGTTGTCCAGGTTTAGCTGAAAGATGTTGCTATAACTTGTATGGCAAATTTTGTTTTGTCATGTAACACCCACCCGGGGAGGAAAAAAAAAAGACATGCTTGAAATAGTTTATGGAAAGGTGAGGCTCAAAATCCATTCCTATTACTTAAACTGCCCATCTCAACTTTCTTTCCTTGTTCTATTAACCTTACATAATTTCATAATCTAAGTTCTTACTGAGATCTACTAGTATAAGTATCGAAAGTCTTATCATTATCATTCAGTATTACGTTTTACTCTTCCTATGAGAGTGAAAAGTGGCTCTATGCCATTGTGTGTCCAAACATTCATTTAATCATTCATTCACTTACACACAGGGCAGTAGTCGGTGTATTGGATGGATTCTGATTCAGGAAGACAGACATTTTAACATTTAGAATCTGGTGCTCTTGAGCAAGTCATTTATATTTTCAGAGCCTCTGTTTCCTCATGTATGAAAGATGAGTAATAATACTTATACTCCAATCAGGTTGCTTCTTGAACACCCTAAGCTCCTTCTCTCAGGAACTTTGCACATGCTGTTTCCTTTAGAATCATTTTTTTCTAACTGGTATCTTGTTGTCCATACTATCCAACATTTATTTTACAAAGTGAAAGAGATGCATGGGTGTAAATCTGAGTCAGAATCAGAATGAGTTAGTATTTGTCGAATGAATGAATTTATTGAATTCTATTGAGTATTGTGCCAGCTGCTTTATACCATTTTAGCCTCATGATAACCAAACAAAGTAAGTGTTCATGTCCCTACTTTACAGATGAAGAAGATGGAGATCAAAGAAGTTAAAGGACTGCCCGTGTACAAGTGGTCTTAAGTATCAGTGTTGAGATTCAAGTCCAAATCTCTGTGGCTCCAAAGACCTTACCCTTTTTGCTGGGCTGTGTCACTTCTCCGCACTCCGCATGCGTTCCTCATAAGAGAGGACCTCACGCCTCCCCCTTCTACTGAAATGTGATTTTGCTGCTGCTGAACCAGAGAAAGCCAGACATTACCATGCTCTTCTTGTCAGCCTTCTGGATCGTGTACCCTGTAATGGCTGCATTTCCATCATCCTTTGGTGGTGTCCATGTGAGAGCAACATTCTCTCCCCAGACGTCCTCAATCTTCACCATTTGGGGTGGCCCTGGACGGTCTATGGGACGAAATCATGGCATGATTTTCCTTCCTAACTAATACCTTTTTATAAGAGGATATGTTAAAATGTCCTTCTCTTCCCTGCATTTCTACTCATATTTCTTAACTTCAGAGAAGTAAAATGCACTCCAGCTAAGCTTCTCTGGAAACTCTTGACTTTCACCTTCATGAAAAGAAAAAATTTTTGAAAACAAAATTTTAATGAAACTCAAGCCCTATTAACTATCCCTCCAAGGGCAGGCTACTGGCATTGACTCACAAGGCTTACCCTGCCTAATTGGAAATGTAAACTAATGCTGAACTTGAAATTTAGAGCCCACATGGGCTGAGCAACTCTGGCTTCTGGCAAGAGGCCCTGATCCCACAGCCTGTGAGTGGGTTCCCTGTTGCACCCTAAAGGCATCTATAATGGGTGTGAGGAAAACTTCCTTTTAATTACTCTGCCAACTCCCCCTCCAAGATTTATTTGTATTTATCAAGTGTTTCCATTTTATGTAAGTCAAATGCATTCATGAGAAAATGGTCTTTTCACTTTACTTTCTGTATGACATGAATTTATGTGGCCTCTGACCTTCTAGTAAATTGCAGTTGTGTCCATGAAGGCTGAAGGGTCAAGAAAACTAAGTTTTGATTGGCAGGACTCCCCCTCCAAACCCCAAGTCATGCACAGAGGTGCAAAGAAGGACAATAATCACATTATATATTTACATAGTATTTCTTAATTTTCAAAGAAAGTTCCCATCTACTATCCTTCTCAGTGCAAATATCTCTCTTTCTGCCCTGAAATATTTTTTAGGTATTAAAATGCAGTTCTAATCAAACTCTAGCACGCTTTCTGGTAATGTTTTTCTTTCTTTTAAATGCCATTTAACAAGCTGTTTTTATAGGTCTGTGTGGGAAACTACAGTAATAATCCTCCCTTTCTTTTCACTACCACCAGCAATGGGTTTCTATAAATAACTACAGTTTTCTAGCTCCTGTTCTCACCAACCCGTCCTACAGACAGCCATCTGGTCCCAGTCCAAGCTGCACCCAAGTCTACTTTGTCTTCAAAGATCACATTGATTTGTCAAACACTTGTCTCCGACAGTAAATGGCAATGCTAGATTTTCACTGTCATGGCAGACACATATATTTGGATTAATAAAAGAATTAGAATAATGACTGTTACTATTAACCAGTCTGAGTCTGCAAGTGATGTGTCAGGCACATATAACTACCTGGCAAAATAACTACATGGCCAAGAAGAAAAATAAAATGTCCTTCCCTGTGCTTTAGAGGGAAGTGCTTTTCCAGATTCTTCCATGGGGTTTCCATTAGAATGGAGCCAGGCCAGATCCAAGGGCACAGACTAATACTCCACCCCCCTTAGCTTAACAAAAATCAAAACCAGTTTAATCAGTGGGAAAGGAGTACTTAGTTTAAAGCACATTGACTTCCACCCAAGGAAAGCCTTGCCACAGGAAGTTGCTCCTGTGGTGATAAAACCTCTAGTTTCAGCAAATGTGCTGAAATATAGTAATAAAAATGACCGGAAACAGGGCTTCCCCTACTCTGCTCTTAAATTTATTCTCAACATTGCAAAAATAATAGAACATTCAAGTGACAGGGACCCATCTGTAAGGGATCTTCTCTCTCTTTCCTCACTGGACAGAAGTAAGAACTAACCTTATTATTTGGACAGGTAAGTATGTAACATGACCAGCAATATCAATCAATTTAGTGTTTACATATTTAAGTTTGTTTAGGTATATCTTCCTTACATTAAAAAAAAAATTCTTCATTAAAATTTTATTATTAGCACATTTTAGGTGTAGTAAGAAGTATGTTAATCTATATCTAGAATCTATATGTTTTTTATGCAACAAAAATTTTGAATTCAATATAGGAAATAGTTTTATCATCGAGGAGTTGAGAAATGGAGTTGGAGAGAATTGGGTTGTAGGGCAGTGCAGATGGTTTTCACTAAAAAGTATAAACATTAATTTTCTTTAATATATATGCCCTAAATCTCCTATGATTAGTCTTTTCGTTGGTGAAACATTATTTTGAGATGGTAACAAATCTTACTAATTTATCTTTGATGAAAAAAAGAATTTTATGTAGAGCCAAAGTAACACAAATTCCTATTTTAGACTTACTGAGAAGGACAATTAGCCCAAATGTACTGCTTGGACAGAATATTCTAGTTCCTGCTAACAAACCTACCGACGATCTGGATATCGATCGATGCACTTTCCGTGAATTTTTCCACTTTGACTTGCAGATCATATTTCCCAGAGTGGCTCCTCTCTGCTTTTCTGATAAATATGATCGTATCAGTCTCAGAGTTGCGAATGTTTATTTGGTTCTTATCAATTTCCGCACCATCTTTCTTCCAAATTAATTCTGGTCTTGGTTTTCCCTAAAAAGAAAGACAGAAAAAGTAGAGGGGAAAGATTGTGTTAAGATTTTTTTTTCCAGCATTACAAATAATAACAGTGGCTTCCCCCACTCTAGGCAAGGTTGGAAAACAGCCTGGTGGTGGGTGAGTCCAGCAGTAGCAGTAATACTCGCTATTGCCTTGATTATGTTCCGTGTACAAGGCACTACACTAGGTGTGTGAAGTTTACTATTTTCCTTAATCTTCCTATCAAGATAGTATCATTATCATTGTTTTTTGGATAAGGAGTTAAATAACTTGCCCAAGGCCTTGCAACTAAGTGAGCACTGGAAGCAGGTCTTTACAGCCAGGTCTCTCTAGCTCCAAAGCCTGCACAATGCAGCATGTTGGTTAAGACCAGGGGCTCTGGGGCCCTGGAATTTGCATTTGGATCCTGACTCCACCACTGAATAGCTATGTGACCTTGGGAGACCTTGGGGAAGTTACTTAAACTCTCTGTGCTTCAGTTTATTAATATCAGCTAAGTGTTAATGATTATTATTCCACTGTGCCGTGCTGCTGATTTCAGACTTGTCTGTGATTCTCTCTCTGCTCTCTCTCACTGCTGAAACTATTCTTTAAGAGCAGACGTTGAGAAATTATAACTTCATTCGAGGACATGCGTTTCAGTTTATATTACAAAGGAACATCTTAGGATTCCTGAGCAGCCAAGCCACCCTGCAGACAGAAACCACGCATTAATTCGATCAGGTGAGATTCAGCTTTTCTATAGGTTCCTAATGTGGCTTGTTGATAGGTTATGATCAGGAATATAAGAGGTACACATCAAACCCCTGCCCACAGAGCATGAAGAATGGCTGGACATGCTCAGACTTGCACGTGGGAAGTAGAGAACGATATTGTTAAGGATATGGAAAAACAGTTCCAGATCTAATTTCCTTAAATGTACAATAAGCTATTAGCTACTTGGGGGAAAAATGAGTTCTCTGGAAACATATGGAGAAAAAAAAGAGACTGGATTAAGTGTCAGGAGATACAGACTCTGCTCTTGGTGCTACCATTTACTTGCTGTGTGACCTGGGGCAAGTCATCTAACTTCTCTGAACATCAGTTTATTCCCTTCTCAAGAGGGGATAAGGAAATCTGCCTTCCCTGCCTCACCAGGTGTTTCTTAGCATTAAATGAGAAAACGTTTATGAGAACTCTAGAGGTTACACAAATATACAAACACTACACAGTCTTGCCACCCACTTCCAGACAGTTGAGCAGCCCCTGGGTTGCCATACCCATGAGGTCCTTGTTCTCATGCTTTTCCCTCTCCCAGACCAATGACAGAAACTGGGATGAACCCTAGTGGTAGAAATGATTCAGCAGCCCCAGTCCAAGGCTAGGGGTGGGTCCCGAGTGCCAGCCTTGTCCCACCTCCTGGTTTTATTTGAGGCCGTGGGAGAAGAGAAGAGGAAGGAACTTGCCTGGTCAACTTCTTCCTCCTCTGCTGTGTTTACACTCGCATGCTCCTTGGCTTTCATTCTGATTTCATGCACTGTGTATGTAGAAGACAACTGCCTCTTCTAAGGTGTGGGCCTGAGTGCAACGAGGATGGCTTGAAAGGACTGTCCAGTTACCTTAGTTTTCATGGGGACCCTGGGTTTGAATGAACTTCGTGTGTGTGTGTGTGTGTGTGTGTGTGTGTGTGTGTGTGTTCAAATGTGTGCAGGGACCTCAATTCTAATTCTAAGGCCATGCCGTGTGATGCAATAGTTACATGTGGCTATTTAAACTCAAATTCATTATAATTAAGGAAAATTTTTAATTAGCACTAATTCCTGGATGCACATGTCAAGTGTTTCATAGCCACTGGCTGGCAGCTATGCTATTGCACAGCACATATATGAAACATTTTCTTTGTCGCAGGAAGTTCTATTAAACAGTGCTGTCTAGAGGCAAAAAAGGAGTCAGGTGAGTAAGGGTGTCGTGTTGCAGCCTGTGTGTGTGTGTGTGTGTGTGTGTCTGAAACTGATTATTGCAGGGAAAGACTGGTAATCTTGTAAACAACAGATTCTTCTGCTGGAGCCATGATTTAGCAGTGTTCACCTATTTCAATTCATGGCATGGAGGTATCAAATCTCAGTTATCCCCCTTCTCGGAATTTAGTTTGGTTTGGGGTAATTGTGGGAAGCCAGCCCATGTTGTTTTCCTGACTGTTCTACTGAGAACGGCACTCCAAATGAAGGTGAATTTTACAGATGTTGAGGACCAGAAAGCATCTTCAAGCATTTCTTGTGTCGGTATCTCCTCCTTCCCCCACCAGAGTCCCTGAGCTTCAGACAAGACTAGATCTCATTTTTCTCATGCAGAAGGAAAATCTATCAGAGTTTTATGGATTTCTCTACTTTTACAGCAGGAAATTATTGTTCCCCAAATCCCTTCCATTGTTTACCTTTCTCTCTCTGAGGAAATCCCAACCCTGCTTGTTAAACACTGCAGCACTGGAAAGAGAAAGTGAGTGATCCCTGAATTATTACCTGGAAAGGTATAACCAGGTTGACGGCTTCTCCAACTCTACGGATGTAGGTTTGCTTCAGGTGCCTTGGGATGCGAATCTTTGGAGGCTCTGGGTGAGAGCAAAATAGCACAATGTTGTGATCAGTATATTACACCGGAAGGAGACTTAAGTGCACATACTGGCGTGACGCTCACTGGGTATCATGGTGCTCGTGTCTCTGCAGTAAAATCTTAGCTGTGCCTCTAACAGGTTAGATAACTTTGGTTCCAAATGTTTTCTTCAAAGAGATCTTTTAACAGTTTAACACAACAATATTTATCCCTGACCTCTCTGATTTTATTGCAACTTCCTGTTTTTATTGTTATTAGCCTAAAGCAACTGCATAGAAAAACACCAAATTCTCTCTTAGGTTCTCTCTTTGGTTTCCAACAGCGAGAATATTCTCCAATGAACACTCCATAAAAATTTACAGACACCACATTAGCTAGCAGGACTGCCTTTTTTTTTTTTTTTTTAACCAGAAAAAAAAAAAAAAGTTTTAGCACCTAAAACCTGCTGTTTAGGTAATTCTGTTGAAATTTAATAGTAACTTTCTCCCTATGTGACTGCAGTAAAATACATGAGAAGCAGCCCTAGCCTACTGTATATTAATGTGCATTAATTAAACACCATGAAGATGCTAGAACATGTTGCTGAAAACCCATTAGGAGCAGGAAGTCAAAGGCTCGCAGGCTCACAGGGATGAAGCAGGTCTCATCATTTGAGTGCTCAGTAAGTGACAGAAACTGAGATAAATGCTTTTCACAAAAAGACCAATATAAGTCTCACATCCCCCTTAGGGGCTAGGTACCGCTTTTACTTTATGAAGTTTAGGAGTCGAAGTAAATTGCTCTTGGCAGCACTGCCAGGGTTAGAGCCTAGAATCAGCCTTGAGTGTCTGTGCTCTGCTTACAAGCATGAACTGCAGAGTCAAAGAGCTTGGGTTGAGTCTGAGATCAGGCACATAGTAGATCCTTTTTCAGACTCCTGTTCTGTAAAATCAGAATGATAACAGCATCTAATTTGTAAGATTGTTGTGAGGGTTAAATCAGGTTATCCACATAAAGCATTTAGCATAATGGCTAAGAATAGAAAGTGGTCAGTAAACTTTAGAGATGGTGATGGTTATGACAACGACCAAACTTGGGCTTAGAAGGGAACCTAGATATCCTCTAACTGCCTAACTTTATGTATGAGGAAAAGACTCAGCAAGGTTCTGCAGCAAACAGAGCCATCATCGCAATAAAAAACAAGCAACATGGATTAATTTAATTCTCACGCCTCTTGATGTGGTAAGTACTATCATTATCTACGTTTGTGGATGAAGAAATTAAGCTCATAAAAATCAAGTCTCTTGCTTGAGACCACATAGTTAATAAATGAGATTTCAACTTAGGTAGACTGTCACCAGAATCTGCTAAGAAGATGTGCATGCCTCATGCCTACCTGCTTGCCTTCCTGCTTTCCTTCCTTCCTTCCTTCCTTCTTTCCTTCCTTCCTTCCTTCCTTCCTTCCTTCCTTCCTTCCTTCCTTCCTTCCTTCCTTCCTTCTTTCTTCTTCCTTCTTCCTTTCTTCCTTCCCTCCTTCCTTCCATCCACCCATTCCACCCATCCCCTAACTCAGTCACAAAAGGTTTCAGTCACACTGTAAGTCTGTGGCAGAACATGGTACAGATCCATATATCCAGACCCCTAGTCCAGTGTTCTTCCCCCTACAGCAGCAATTCTCAAATTTTTTGGCCTCAGTACCCAATCACACTTCTAAAAATTATCAAGGACACCCCCAAAAAACTTTTGTTTATGTAAACTGTATCTATCAATATTTATCATATTAGATATTAAAACTGAGAAATTTTTAAATATTTAGTTATTCATTTAAAAGAAGAAATAAATAACATTTTAATGGAAACAACCATGTCTTATATTAACAAAAATTTAATGGTATGAGTGGCACTATTTTATATTTTGGCAAATCTCTTTAATGTGTGACTTAATAGAGACTGTTGGACTCTCATTCATTTCTTCCTTCAATCCATTACAATATGTTATATTGATTGAAGAGTATGAGGAAAATCTGGCTTCACACAGATAGGAGGAATACATATTTTAATAAACTTTTCAGACAGGTATAAATATTCATCTCTGCTCCTAAACTAAAACAGGATAAATCGTAGTTTCTTAAAGATTAGCTGTAATGTGGAATCTGAAAACCATTTCAATGAACTTTTCATACTCTGTTACATTAAAATCCATTGATCTATCTTGTATTTTGAATGTATCTTTTACCCATGCATGATTTTTTAACATTGCACTGGTCATTTTGAAAATACTCCTTCACTGAATTATGGCAGATCTTCCAAATATTGACATATTACATTATTCAATATAAAAAAATTATATAACATCATCACATATTTTATCAGAAAACTTTTATAAGTATTGGAAGTCCATGGTGGTAATTTTTGTTCAAAAGCTCATTGTTTTTTTCATTGACAAGCTGACAATAAATACTGTAAAATGGTTTTCTTGGAGTGACAGGCTCACTCCATTCAATTTCGAGAAAATGTCTGGTAGACACTGTTTGAAATGCAGTCATTCTTTCAAGTAAAAAATGGAATTTCATGAAAAAAATCACTAGTTCAGTCTCTAACTCAGTCGATTAGGGCTTTTCCTAGAAACAATCATTGTACACAAGGGCTTTGTACATACTTTTCATTTCATTGTCACAGCATATAGAATAAACATGTACTCAAGGACCAAGCTTTAAGAACATTAATCATTTTTAAGCCACATCAAGGACACTCCCAGGCAATACTAGCCCCTTTATTTTAATCGTGAGTGCATGGCAGTGAGGTGGGAGTGACGTGATCTGGGCTAAGGCACCAGCAGTTTTACTCACCACTGCTTTTGCACCATCAGAGCAGATGTCAAACATTGTGTTTATACTGTAATAAAAGTGATTTTGAACTTGCAGACCCACTTGAGCCAGGTTGCTACTGTAGGAATTGTTGGCACTGCTGCATCCACACTCTCTTGTCAGTGTCGGTGGCAGGAACCTGTGAGGCTAACGAACTGATCTTCATACCAAGTTATAAACCTCCGGGCTGACCTCCACACTGTCTGAAAAGAGCTCTTTTGTCCCCTTCTAACTCCCAGGAGGCATTACTAAAACACCAAAGGAGTGATGCTGAGCTAGGTCGTTCTGAGGAATGGCGTTAAAAAATAAAAACAGATAACATGAGATCGAGGAGAACTTTCGAAAGGCTTGCCACTTACCTATGACTTCCTTCACAAGGATGGGCTGAGAATAGTACTTGGGCTCGCTGGCACCGGCTGCGTTCACAGCCTTCACGCGCACGAAGATCTTTGCGTCCGTTGGCAGACCCGTGATAGTGAACTTGGTCTTGTCGATCAGATCTGTGTTTGCAACTACCCAGTTCTCAGCTAAAATCCATTTTTGAAAAAAGAAGGAGAAAATGGTGTTTCATTAAAGAAATCATCCTAACCGGTACAGCTGACTCCAAATTAGTATTTTACTCATAATTAAATCATTTGGCCTGGATTCAGACTACTAAATGGGTGGCCATTTTTTTTTATATTTAAATGAAAAAATGGCCTAGCCTGGCTAACTTAAATAACAAGAATGCTTATCAGATTCTGCTATTTCTGAAAAACCTCTTATTCACATACCGGGGCCTCCCAAATAATAGCAACTGTCTCAAAGAATTTTGCGCAGTTTATTCCAGTTCAGTTTTATAATGATGGATGTACCCATGATATATAGCTAACCCTATATATTAAGGTTCAGAAAAACAAGAAAATGTTCTTAGGACGAGAGACACCTGCCTTTATAGTCATATAATCTCTTTGTTATCGACTGGTTTATTTTTATGAGACACTAACACGAGCATTGGGAATCTGACCATGCCCTCGTTCATGAAGAAAAGCAGTGTGTATTCACAGAAAGTGGAAACACAGCTCAGGAGCCAAGACTGCATAAGGAGTTGGCACCACTGTTTCACCTCAATCAAAAATTCTGATTTTTTTTTAAAGCTTTTCATACCTTTGTCTACAACATCAAGAGACTTTAAACCCAGCATTCAAGGCTAATAAACATGTAAGCTTCTAAAGTTTATATGCATTATGCCCATGGGAAAAAAGAAAGCCTGGATCCCACGCTATTAACTCACGGCCCACCCTCCCCCACCATCTCTAAGGCCTTTTTCTGTGTGTGTGGATGGTGGATGTACTTCATTCTCGGTCATGGAACATTCCCAGAAACTTTTATAGAGTAAGAAAGTTTGAGAGCTTTTATAGAATACTTTACCTGACAGATCATATGCAGCCTCCCCATTTTCATCAGACTGTTTTTTTGCTGATGTACCTTTGAGAATTCGTCATTAAAATTAATTAAAGACACCCACTTTCACACGAGAAGAATATTGTATCAGTAGTTAGCATTCTCTGTTAGTAAAGTATGCAAAGTATGCAAAGATATTTGTCTTCAGAGCAGTGACGGAAGAGACCAGACACGTTAGGGGTAGGGGGGAGATTCCTCAGGAGAGACACAGCCTGCTCTGTTCAGACTGTGGTTTTTGTAATGAGGCACCCGCCACAGAGAAGAGGAGGAGAAAGGAGGCTGGAGCACCTCCAGCTGTGGCAAGATGCAGAGAAGAACAAAGCAAGACCCTGAAGAGAAAGGAGGAGCAGGTCCTGGACTCTACAGGGAAGTAGTACACAGTGGAACAGTCAATCCTTGCTCCTGTCCCTGCTGCCCAAGCCAGGGAGGGTCCCCAGGGTACCCAGAGAATGCAGTGTTCCCACAGTGGGGCTCATGCATCAGTCTGGGAGTGAGGGCACTCTTAATAAGGCCAACCCTGTCTTACCAGGGCTCTAGTTCTCAAAGGAAATGGAAACTAACCCAGTAGCTGAGGAAGCAGCCTCTGGTTGTCATGACAACCTCTTGGTCAAGAAAACGATTGAGCCTTCCTGGGTCCCTGCATTCCATCGGAGTGGAGGCAATGTTGTTGGGTCACAGAGCTGTCATAGGCATATCCCACTGGTTTGGGATGATGAATTTCTAGGTATTGGGACAGTGGGGACTGCCCTGGCCTCCTTGGAACTTTCTTCTCTCTTTTATTCCAATCCTTCTAGGAATATTAGGGAAAGGGGGCAGGAAGCCAGAATATCCTGGTGGCTGGGAGGGCACGTGGGTGATAAAAGTACTTACAACTGTGAAAAAGAGGGACCAATGAAAAAGAGGGACCTCTAAGCCAATGGTCTCTTTGAAAGCTATAGTGTTGATATTTTCATAGTCAAGAGACATTGATGAGAAAGTGAAAATGGGAGACTGAGGAAATGTGTACGAAAGAGTGAAGAACAAAATTTCAAGAGATAAAAGGACAAGACAAGATCAGAGGGGAACAGAAATAGCCGATCCCTTCACATCTGAACCACTTTAATTGAGGGAAACAAAGAGAAGAAGGAACTCGAGTGAAGGAAGAAAACCACAAAGAGTAAAGTGCTGCAGGCATTAAAAAAAAAAAGTGAGAAAGGCAGAGTCAAAACCAACACACGATCATATAGAAGAAAGAATTCTCTTACAGAATAAAACCTGACATATTGAAAAGCATTAAACACTACAAAAAATTAGTCTTGAGGACAACAGCCATTAAAAGAGAATGAAGAATAGGGCAGCCACATAAAGGAAGTAGGAAAAGACTGCAAGAAGAAAGATACACGTTCCATAGAAAGCTAATTCCAAAACGTTATGTGGCAAAATAGATACATAATAATGACTGTGTACATATACATATGTATATACGGATATACATATGTATCTACACAGACCACACACAAAATCATGTAAAATACACTTCGTTGTATTTTATCTAAGGTGGGTAACATCAAAATGACAGCCATCTATCATTTTGCTGTATCTTCTTACTTTTTAAACCTATCAGAAAGAAAAGAGTAAAGAATTTGCTCTGTTTCATACATACACAAAAGGTTTGTGGTCAGCAGCCACAACACACACAAGATTGGGAAATTCTGCTGGCTGGGCAATATAAATAACAGAGTGAAGTGCTCATGATTTTTTGAAATGAGGGGATGGTAGTGGGATGGGAATAAATCATTTTCTGAAGCGCTCAAGAATTTACCTGTTGTATTAGTGACATTGCCCCCCTCCCATGCTGGGATAACTCTGGGGACTTTCTTATAATGTCCCCACTGGTTTGGGTTAGAAGCTCTCTAAGCCCTGGAAAAATAAACATAGTGCTCTGTGAGCACAGCACATGTACATGGAACCGAGTGTTACCAGGATGCTTCATGCCCCCTCCTCTTCTTCCCTCCCCACCAGCGGTGGTCGTTTCCATGGGCTCCCCGATCCAGGGGCTGGGATTTCTTTCTGAGCAGTTTTCTCTTCATAAGACGTTTCTTCTCCATAAAGGATTTTCCTCCTGGGGAGGTGCGTTTCTATTCACACTTCTGAATATCCCAAATGTGTTCTGTGGTCTCTCTTTCCATCAGGTAAAATTCATGTTAAAATTGGGATCCAAAGAATTTTCTTAGAGGCTACATCCTGGCCCATCATTTGTGCTTCCCTGGAGGATGGTTTGTCTACCATCATCTAGAATGAAGCCTGAGTCCAGAGCCTGGGCAGTTTTGATTCATACATTTTTAAACCATGACACGTAAGAAATCAAAAAACAAAAACAAGAGGCTTTTAGTGAGTTTTAAATCCTTTTTGGTTTTAGGTACACTCTGGCTCATATTTTTTTGTGTGTCATTTTCCCCTTTTCTATTATTTTTATCAGCAATTTTTTCCCTGTTTCTCTTCTGCTCCTGAATTTAAATGGTTAAATTTTTCTATACTCAAGCCACATGTTGAATCTATTTCTTACACCATGTGGGATTTAATACTCCTTCCTTTAAATACTGAAAGTTGTCCTTGATTCTTCTTTTTCTTTTCTTTTTATTTTTTCCTTTAAGAAGGCAGGGGATGATCACCAGATAGCCAAATATATAGTCTTTCCTTATTACCCAGAAACAGGCAGCCCTTTAGATAGCTGACCTCTGCTCAATGTAGGGTTTAGAATTTCCAACTCGCTTCATCCAAACAAGAGTTTTATTTTGCTTTGGTACAATTTAATTTTACCTATCCAGTTAGTGGAAGTTCCTCAAGTTTTTTCAGCATCCCTTCCTCCTATGTCTTTGATAAATGGTGCTGTCCAACCAGGCAGCCTAACTAGGAGGACATGTTCGAGACCTCAGTTTGTTAGCCGCTAGTACCAAAGAAGGGCTAAATGATTATCCATCTTAGAAGGATGACCTTTGGCTTGTTGTCGTTTTCAGTGAGAAGGAGATGAGTTCCCAAGCAAGAGAAATGAAAGAGGGGGGGAGCATATCTCACCTACTGATGATGGTATTCACTTTAACTATGAGTTGTACTTACTTCCTTCAAAGCAATACTCTAGCACATAGCCATCTAAACCTGCTGCACCAATCTGGTCCGGGGGCCTCCACTTCATCGTGACAGTGGTGTCAGTTACAGAGTCAACAGCCAGAAGAGTAGGAGGGCTGGTTACAGCTTCGAAGATAAAAGAGATAGAAAAAGAAGCCATTATTAACCATAGAGTTGTGGCACACGGAATGGTGATAAAATGTGCTAGGATACAAATAAAAAATATACATAGAAGACCCATGTCTTAATAAAATTCAATGAAGACTCCTCGAGCATATGCTGTGTAGAAGGCAAAGATCTGCTAGACATGGAAAATTTTAAAAATGCTGCCACGTTCTTCCTCTAATTTGGGAAGTTGGCGTGGGAGGCTAGGAGGCCCAAGGAAGTTGGGAAAAGTCAAAATTTGGCATCTACAGTAAATTTCACATAACTAATTTTAAAATGCATTAAATTTTCTTTCTATTGGAAAAAAAAGAACTTTCACTACCATAAAAGAGTGAAGATCTCTTATCTTCTATTTCCTTGTCTTTGCTGAACTGAATTTTTTGGTTCAACAGAGAACATTTAAGGTAAGATTGTAAAGCAAAGAGTTGTTTTCAAGTGTGCTTTGCTGAGCAGATCTAAGTTTGTTTTAGTTACAGTGTTTACAGCAAGGAGCTGGGTTATATCTTCAGGACAAATGGAGAGTGGTCATGTGTCCAGGGATTCAGAAGGGCAGGGAAACCAAACCACAGCTGTCACTGGAATTCTGGTAATAAATTCTAGGACCTGCATTAGGAAGGTATTCAGTTCTACCAATGCCATGTTTTGGTTTCTTAGACAGAAAATTGCTCCTAACCATCTCCAGCTCACGCACCGCTCTAAGAAGCTGCCATGTCTGCCCCAGTCAGAGGTGGGAAGGAAGCAGTCAAAATCTGGGGCAATGATTTCCACGACAAAGATACATCTCTCTTGACTTACCCAAAGGAACAAAAGGTTTGGAAGGCATACTGGGCTTGGAGATGCCAACGGCATTGACGGCAAAGATGCGGACCTCATAGGCCACACCTTCAATCATTTTTTTAGGCTCAAAAGTTGTTTCTTTGCAGAGATCAAAATTTAGCCTCATCCACCTGGAGCTTTGTTTCTTTTTCCTCTCAATAAAGTATCCTGCAGGTGACACAAAATAGAAACTGGGTTTTAACTTGGTCTCCAAAATTAAACTTTGTCAGATATTAGAAGTTCTTAACTTTTCCTATATTCTCAGCACTCTAAGTGAAAGTTATGTATGTATGTATTTTTAACCAACTTTATTTAATCATTTCAGAGATTATAAGGAATACAAACAATAACATCATAGGAGATAGATAAAAATAACAAGACCAGAAAAAATTAAAATTGTACTAAGAAGAAAAAAGTAGATCACAGATATGTTGGTCATACCAAATTACAAAGTTGATATAGTTGAGCAAAAGATTTGGCTCTGAATCTCAGCAAAGTATGTATAAACGGGTTTTGTTCCACAGGGGAAACAAATTCTTCCAAATAGTTAACTCTAAAAGAAATTCCTCCATAGATGTAATTCTACAAAACTAGACATTTACTGACTAGAACAGCTGAAGGTTAGACTCATGGTATTTCAAACTTAATATTTAGAATGTAAATGTCAACCAAAAAGAGAACAGGCGATCAAATAATATTCATCAGAGATATAAAAACCTTGTGTATTTACAGGACATCCTAAAATATAATATTTCACTTTGAATGGATATTTAAAAACACAGCCTAATAGGTTTTATTTTAAATGCCCTATTTTTAATGTACTCTGTACTAGTGTGCATAAAGAAAATGGCAGCTCCACAGACTGACCACCATGCAGTTACCTAAGATTGGGGACCCTCCATCATAGGCAGGAGGCTCCCACTTCATGATGCACCAGTCATCTCCCACATCTGTCACATTCGGTGCCACTGGAGGATCAGGGATATCTGTAGCCAGAAAAAAAAAATAGAATAAAATAGAGAGAGTGTGTATAGAAAATAATGTTAATTAGAAAATATGTTTTTTGATGATAATCATAGAAGCAGTGTTTCTGAGTACTTTTGCATGTTTACTGAAATACACTTAATGATTAATTTGGGCAAAGAAATAATGCTTCATATGAAATAAGAGGAGGTATAGCAAATAAAAAGAAAAAGAGAAATTCTTCATTTGAGTATTCAGTGATAACATTAGAGAACAAGTCTCATATGGAACCTAAGACTCTTATTCTTTACCTTGAAAATACTAAAAAATTATTGCCTAAATATTGGATGTGATTTTGTTTTTTGTTTTTATTTTTGTTTTTTAACTACAAAGTAAATTTCCAGTAGAACTGAATCTAGGATTGATTATTGTAAATTTTACATCAAGTGGAAGACTGAAAATGTGTACTGGTAGAAATCTAAGTCAAAAATGGCAAGTTACCACATCTTGTAAATAGAATTCAGTGCCTGTTAAAGTGACCTTAATTTCGGTCAATTTGAAATATGTTTAAGGGAAAACTGAAGGGAGATAAAGAGATCATGAGACCTTGGATCACCAATAATCTGCTAGATTCATTTCACTTGGTTTCAAGCTTAGGAAAAATGCACTTAGATGGTTGGCTGAGGACCAAGACAGATCTCACTCATCTACAGTGACTGTGATATGGGAAATTGTTTAGCAATTGTGTTTCAGAGGGCACTGAAAAGGAATATAACTGTGGAGAGCTAGTGACCAGCAACCCACATGGCTGCCTCAGCAGCTCATTTCTGCAATGTGGCCTCCGTGCCACAAAAAAAAAAAGAAAAAAAAAACATAAGAAAGGAAAGGAAAGGAAAGGGAGGGAAAGGAAAGAAAGGGAGGGAAGGGAAGGGAAGGGAAGGGAAGGGAAGGGAAGGGAAGGGAAGGGAAGGGAAGGGAAGGGAAGGGAAGGGAA